>JAEIFQ010001049.1:0-61508 GCA_018904025.1 Zaprionus vittiger | reverse complement strand
CTTTGCGTTGAAAATTGTAAAAAATATCGAAGAAAAACCCTTAATTTAGGTGTAAATTTGAATTTGAATTTTCGAAGCACCCCCCTTACAACATTTTCAAAATTTTTCAAAATTTAGAATTTCGATATTTTGACTTAAATTGATAAAGCTAGTCATAAATAGTATAAAATGTCCTTCGAAAAGTCTTTGCGATGAAAATTGTGAAAAATATCGAAGAAAAACCCTTAATTTAGGTGTAAATTTGTGATAAAGCACCCCCCTTACAACATTTTCAAAATTTTTCAAAATTTAGAATTTTGATATTTTGACTTAAATTGATAAAGCTAGTCATAAGTAGTATAAAATGTCCTTCGAACAGTCTTTACGATGGAAATTGTGGAAAATATCGAAGAAAACCCTTAATTTAGGTGTAAATTTGAATTTTTCGAAGCACCCCCCTTACAACATTTTCAAAATTTTTCAAAATTTAGAATTTCGATATTTTGACTTAAATTGATAAAGCTAGTCATAAATAGTATAAAATTTCCTTCGAAAAGTCTTTGCGGTGAAAATTGTGGAAAATATCGAAGAAAAACCCTTAATTTAGGTGTAAATTTGAATTTGAATTTTTCGAAGCACCCCCCTTACAACATTTTCAAAATTTTTCAAAATTTAGAATTTTGATATTTTGACTTAAGTTGATAGAGGTAGTCATAAGTAGTATAAAATGTCCTTCAAAAAGTCTTTGCGGTGAAAATTGTGAAAAATATCGAAGAAAAACCCTTAATTTAGGTGTAAATTTGAATTTGAATTTTTCGAAGCACCCCCTTACAACATTTTCAAAATTTTTCAAAATTTAGAATTTTGATATTTTGACTTAAATTGATAGAGGTAGTCATAAGTAGTATAAAATGTCCTTCGAAAAGTCTTTGCGATGAAAATTGTGGAAAATATCGAAGAAAAAACCCTTAATTTAGGTGTAAATTTGAATTTGAATTTTCAAGCAGCCCCCCCTTACAACATTTTCAAAATTTTTCAAAATTTAGAATATCGATATTTTGACTTAAATTGATAAAGCTAGTCATAAATAGTATAAAATGTCCTTCGAAAAGTCTTTGCGATGAAAATTGTGGAAAATATCGAAGAAAAACCCTTAATTTAGGTGTAAATTTGAATTTGAATTTTCGAAGCACCCCCCCTTACAACATTTTCAAAATTTTTCAAAATTTAGAATTTCGATATTTTGACTTAAATTGATAAAGCTAGTCATAAATAGTATAAAATGTCCTTCGAAAAGTCTTTGCGATGAAAATTGTGGAAAATATCGAAGAAAAACCCTTAATTTAGGTGTAAATTTGAATTTGAATTTTTCGAAGCACCCCCCTTACAACATTTTCAAAATTTTTCAAAATTTAGAATTTCGATATTTTGACTTAAGTTGATAGAGGTAGTCATAAGTAGTATAAAATGTCCTTCGAAAAGTCTTTGCGGTGAAAATTGTGAAAAATATCGAAGAAAAACCCTTAATTTAGGTGTAAATTTGAATTTGAATTTTTCGAAGCACCCCCCTTACAACATTTTCAAAATTTTTCAAAATTTAGAATTTCGATATTTTGACTTAAATTGATAAAGCTAGTCATAAATAGTATAAAATGTCCTTCGAAAAGTCTTTGCGATGAAAATTGTGGAAAATATCGAAGAAAAACCCTTAATTTAGGTGTAAATTTGAATTTGAATTTTTCGAAGCACACCCCTTACAACATTTTCAAAATTTTTCAAAATTTAGAATTTCGATATTTTGACTTAAATTGATAAAGCTAGTCATAAATAGTATAAAATGTCCTTCGAAAAGTCTTTGCGATGAAAATTGTGGAAAATATCGAAGAAAAACCCTTAATTTAGGTGTAAATTTGAATTTGAATTTTTCGAAGCACCGCCCTTACAACATTTTCAAAATTTTTCAAAATTTAGAATTTCGATATTTTGACTTAAATTGATAAAGCTAGTCATAAATAGTATAAAATGTCCTTCAAAAAGTCTTTGCGGTGAAAATTGTGAAAAATATCGAAGAAAAACCCTTAATTTAGGTGTAAATTTGAATTTGAATTTTTCGAAGCACCCCCCTTACAACATTTTCAAAATTTTTCAAAATTTAGAATTTCGATATTTTGACTTAAATTGATAAAGGTAGTCATAAGTAGTATAAAATGTCCTTCGAAAAGTCTTTGCGATGAAAATTGTGGGAAAATATCGAAGAAAAACCCTTAATTTAGGGTGTAAATTTGAATTTGAATTTTTCGAAGCACCCCCTTACAACATTTTCAAAATTTTTCAAAATTTAGAATTTCGATATTTTGACTTAAATTGATAAAGCTAGTCATAAATAGTATAAAATGTCCTTCGAAAAGTCTTTGCGATGAAAATTGTGGAAAATATCGAAGAAAAACCCTTAATTTAGGTGTAAATTTGAATTTGAATTTTTCGAAGCACCCCCCTTACAACATTTTCAAAATTTTTCAAAATTTAGAATTTCGATATTTTGACTTAAATTGATAAAGCTAGTCATAAATAGTATAAAATGTCCTTCGAAAAGTCTTTTGCGGTGAAAATTGTGGAAAATATCGAAGAAAAACCCTTAATTTAGGTGTAAATTTGAATTTGAATTTTTCGAAGCACCCCCCTTACAACATTTTCAAAATTTTTCAAAATTTAGAATTTCGATATTTTGACTTAAATTGATAAAGCTAGTCATAAATAGTATAAAATGTCCTTCGAAAAGTCTTTGCGATGAAAATTGTGGAAAATATCGAAGAAAAACCCTTAATTTAGGTGTAAATTTGAATTTGAATTTTTCGAAGCACCCCCCCTTACAACATTTTCAAAATTTTTCAAAATTTAGAATTTCGATATTTTGACTTAAATTGATAAAGCTAGTCATAAATAGTATAAAATGTCCTTCGAAAAGTCTTTGCGATGAAAATTGTGGAAAATATCGAAGAAAAACCCTTAATTTAGGTGTAAATTTGAATTTGAATTTTTCGAAGCACCCCCTTACAACATTTTCAAAATTTTTCAAAATTTAGAATTTCGATATTTTGACTTAAATTGATAAAGCTAGTCATAAATAGTATAAAATGTCCTTCGAAAAGTCTTTGCGATGAAAATTGTGGAAAATATCGAAGAAAAACCCTTAATTTAGGTGTAAATTTGAATTTGAATTTTTCGAAGCACCCCCTTACAACATTTTCAAAATTTTTCAAAATTTAGAATTTTGATATTTTGACTTAAATTGATAAAGCTAGTCATAAGTAGTATAAAATGTCCTTCGAAAAGTCTTTGCGATGAAAATTGTGGAAAATATCGAAGAAAAACCCTTAATTTAGGTGTAAATTTGAATTTGAATTTTCGAAGCACCCCCCTTACAACATTTTCAAAATTTTTCAAAATTTAGAATTTCGATATTTTGACTTAAATTGATAAAGCTAGTCATAAATAGTATAAAATGTCCTTCGAAAAGTCTTTGCGATGAAAATTGTGGAAAATATCGAAGAAAAACCCTTAATTTAGGTGTAAATTTGAATTTGAATTTTTCGAAGCACCCCCTTACAACATTTTCAAAATTTTTCAAAATTTAGAATTTCGATATTTTGACTTAAATTGATAAAGCTAGTCATAAATAGTATAAAATGTCCTTCGAAAAGTCTTTGCGATGAAAATTGTGGAAAATATCGAAGAAAAACCCTTAATTTAGGTGTAAATTTGAATTTGAATTTTTCGAAGCACCCCCTTACAACATTTTCAAAATTTTTCAAAATTTAGAATTTCGATATTTTGACTTAAATTGATAAAGCTAGTCATAAATAGTATAAAATGTCCTTCGAAAAGTCTTTGCGATGAAAATTGTGGAAAAATATCGAAGAAAAACCCTTAATTTAGGTGTAAATTTGAATTTGAATTTTTCGAAGCACCCCCTTACAACATTTTCAAAATTTTTCAAAATTTAGAATTTCGATATTTTGACTTAAATTGATAAAGCTAGTCATAAATAGTATAAAATTTCCTTCGAAAAGTCTTTGCGGTGAAAATTGTGGAAAATATCGAAAAAACCAATTTAGGTGTAAAATTTGAATTTGAATTTTTCGGAAGCACCCCCCTATAACATTTTCAAAATTTTTCAAAATTTAGAATTTCGATATTTTGACTTAAATTGATAAAGCGCTAAATTGATAAAGCTAGTCATAAATAGTATAAAATTAATATAAAACCTTCGAAAAGTCTTTGCGGTGAAAATTGTGGAAAATATCGAAGAAAAACCCTTAATTTAGGTGTAAATTTGAATTTGAATTTTTCGAAGCACCCCCTTACAACATTTTCAAAAGTTTTCAAAATTTAGAATTTCGATATTTTGACTTAAATTGATAAAGCTAGTCATAAATAGTATAAAATGTCCTTCGAAAAGTCTTTGCGATGAAAATTGTGGAAAATATCGAAGAAAAACCCTTAATTTAGGTGTAAATTTGAATTTGAATTTTTCGAAGCACCCCCCATACAACATTTTCAAAATTTTTCAAAATTTAGAATTTTGATATTTTGACTTAAGTTGATGGAGGTAGTCATAAGTAGTATAAAATGTCCTTCAAAAAGTCTTTGCGGTGAAAATTGTGAAAAATATCGAAGAAAAACCCTTAATTTAGGTGTAAATTTGAATTTGAATTTTTCGAAGCACCCCCCTTACAACATTTTCAAAATTTTTCAAAATTTAGAATTTCGATATTTTGACTTAAATTGATAAAGCTAGTCATAAATAGTATAACATGTCCTTCGAAAAGTCTTTGCGATGAAAATTGTGGAAAATATCGAAGAAAAACCCTTAATTTAGGTGTAAATTTGAATTTGAATTTTTCGAAGCACCCCCTTACAACATTTTCAAAATTTTTCAAAATTTAGAATTTTGATATTTTGACTTAAATTGATAAAGCTAGTCATAAATAGTATAAAATGTCCTTCGAAAAGTCTTTGCGATGAAAATTGTGGAAAATATCGAAGAAAAACCCTTAATTTAGGTGTAAATTTGAATTTGAATTTTTCGAAGCACCCCCCTTACAACATTTTCAAAATTTTTCAAAATTTAGAATTTCGATATTTTGACTTAAATTGATAAAGCTAGTCATAAATAGTATAAAATTTCCTTCGAAAAGTCTTTGCGGTGAAAATTGTGGAAAATATCGAAGAAAAACCCTTAATTTAGGTGTAAATTTGAATTTGAATTTTTCGAAGCACCCCCCTTACAACATTTTCAAAATTTTTCAAAATTTAGAATATCGATATTTTGACTTAAATTGATAAAGCTAGTCATAAATAGTATAAAATGTCCTTCGAAAAGTCTTTGCGAAGGAAATTTTGGAAAAAATCGAAGAAAAACCCTTAATTTAGGTGTAAATTTGAATTTGAATTTTTCGAAGCACCCCCCTTACAACATTTTCAAAATTTTTCAAAATTTAGAATTTCGATATTTTGACTTAAATTGATAAAGCTAGTCATAAATAGTATAAAATTTCCTTCGAAAAGTCTTTGCGGTGAAAATTGTGGAAAATATCGAAGAAAAACCCTTAATTTAGGTGTAAATTTGAATTTGAATTTTTCGAAGCACCCCCCTTACAACATTTTCAAAATTTGTCAAAATTTAGAATTTCGATATTTTGACTTAAATTGATAAAGCTAGTCATAAATAGTATAAAATTTCCTTCGAAAAGTCTTTGCGGTG
Source organism: Zaprionus vittiger (assembly GCA_018904025.1). Lineage (NCBI taxonomy): Eukaryota > Metazoa > Arthropoda > Insecta > Diptera > Drosophilidae > Zaprionus > Zaprionus vittiger. The sequence goes on along the minus strand of JAEIFQ010001049.1, from coordinate 55,765 downwards.
AAAATTGTGGAAAATATCGAAGAAAAACCCTTAATTTAGATGTAAATTTGAATTTGAATTTTTCGAAGCACCCCCCTTACAACATTTTCAAAAGTTTTCAAAATTTAGAATTTCGATATTTTGACTTAAATTGATAAAGCTAGTCATAAATAGTATAAAATGTCCTTCGAAAAGTCTTTGCGATGAAAATTGTGGAAAATATCGAAGAAAAACCCTTAATTTAGGTGTAAATTTGAATTTGAATTTTTCGAAGCACCCCCCATACAACATTTTCAAAATTTTTCAAAATTTAGAATTTTGATATTTTGACTTAAGTTGATGGAGGTAGTCATAAGTAGTATAAAATGTCCTTCAAAAAGTCTTTGCGGTGAAAATTGTGAAAAATATCGAAGAAAAACCCTTAATTTAGGTGTAAATTTGAATTTGAATATTTCGAAGCACCCCCCTTACAACATTTTCAAAATTTAGAATTTCGATATTTTGACTTAAATTGATAAAGCTAGTCATAAGTAGTATAAAATGTCCTTCAAAAAGTCTTTGCGGTGAAAATTGTGAAAAATATCGAAGAAAAATCCTTAATTTAGGTGTAAATTTGAATTTTTCGAAGCACCCCCCTTACAACATTTTCAAAATTTTTCAAAATTTAGAATTTTGATATTTTGACTTAAATTGATAGAGGTAGTCATAAGTAGTATAAAATGTCCTTCGAAAAGTCTTTGCGATGAAAATTGTGGAAAATATCGAAGAAAAACCCTTAATTTAGGTGTAAATTTGAATTTGAATTTTTCGAAGCATACCCCTTACAACATTTTCCAAATTTTACAAAATTTAGAATATCGATATTTTGACTTAAATTGATAAAGCTAGTCATAAATAGTATAAAATGTCCTTCGAAAAGTCTTTGCAATGAAAATTGTGGAAAATATCGAAGAAAAACCCTTAATTTAGGTATAAATTTGAATTTGAATTTTTCGAAGCACCCCCCTTACAACATTTTCAAAATTTTTCAAAATTTAGAATTTCGACATTTTGACTTAAATTGATAAAGCTAGTCATAAATAGTATAAAATTTCCTTCGAAAAGTCTTTGCGGTGAAAATTGTGGAAAATATCGAAGAAAAACCCTTAATTTAGGTGTAAATTTGAATTTGAATTTTTCGAAGCACCCCCCTTACAACATTTTCAAAATTTTTCAAAATTTAGAATTTCGATATTTTGACTTAAATTGATAAAGCTAGTCATATATAGTATAAAATGTCCTTCGAAAAGTCTTTGCGATGAAAATTGTGGAAAATATCGAAGAAAAACCCTTAATTTAGGTGTAAATTTGAATTTGAATTGTTCGAAGCACCCCCTTTACAACATTTTGACTTAAATTGATAAAGCTAGTCATAAATAGTATAAAATGTCCTTCGAAAAGTCTTTGCGATGAAAATTGTGGAAAATATCGAAGAAAAACCCTTAATTTAGGTGTAAATTTGAATTTGAATTTTTCAAAGCACCCCCCTTACAACATTTTGAAAATTTTTCAAAATTTAGAATTTTGATATTTTGACTTAAGTTGATAGAGGTAGTCATAAATAGTATAAAATGTTCTTCGAAAAGTCTTTGCAATGAAAATTGTGGAAAATATCGAAGAAAAACCCTTAATTTAGGTGTAAATTTGAATTTGAATTTTTCGAAGCACCCCCCTTACAACATTTTCAAAATTTTTCAAAATTTAGAATTTCGATATTTTGACTTAAATTGATAAAGCTAGTCATAAATAGTATAAAATTTCCTTCGAAAAGTCTTTGCGGTGAAAATTGTGGAAAATATCGAAGAAAAACCCTTAATTTAGGTGTAAATTTGAATTTGAATTTTTCGAAGCACCCCCCTTACAACATTTTCAAAATTTTTCAAAATTTAGAATTTCGATATTTTGACTTAAATTGATAAAGCTAGTCATAAATAGTATAAAATTTCCTTCGAAAAGTCTTTGCGGTGAAAATTGTGGAAAATATCGAAGAAAAACCCTTAATTTAGGTGTAAATTTGAATTTGAATTTTTCGAAGCACCCCCCTTACAACATTTTCAAAATTTTTCAAAATTTAGAATTTTGATATTTTGACTTAAATTGATAGAGGTAGTCATAAGTAGTATAAAATGTCCTTCGAAAAGTCTTTGCGATGAAAATTGTGGAAAATATCGAAGAAAAACCCTTAATTTAGGTGTAAATTTTAATTTGAATTTTTCGAAGCACCCCCCTTACAACATTTTCAAAATTTTTCAAAATTTAGAATTTCGATATTTTGACTTAAGTTGATAGAGGTAGTCATAAGTAGTATAAAATGTCCTTCAAAAAGTCTTTGCGGTGAAAATTGTGAAAAATATCGAAGAAAAACCCTTAATTTAGGTGTAAATTTGAATTTGAATTTTTCGAAGTACCCCCCTTACAACATTTTCAAAATTTTTCAAAATTTTTCAAAATTTAGAATTTTGATATTTTGACTTAAATTGATAGAGGTAGTCATAAGTAGTATAAAATGTCCTTCGAAAAGTCTTTGCGATGAAAATTGTGGAAAATATCGAAGAAAAACCCTTAATTTAGGTGTAAATTTGAATTTGAATTTTTCGAAGCACCCCCCTTACAACATTTTCAAAATTTTTCAAAATTTAGAATATCGATATTTTGACTTAAATTGATAAAGCTAGTCATAAATAGTATAAAATGTCCTTCGAAAAGTCTTTGCGATGAAAATTGTGGAAAATATCGAAGAAAAACCCTTAATTTAGGTGTAAATTTGAATTTGAATTTTTCGAAGCACCCCCCTTACAACATTTTCAAAATTTTTCAAAATTTAGAATTTCGATATTTTGACTTAAGTTGATAGAAGTAGTCATAAGTAGTATAAAATGTCCTTCGAAAAGTCTTTGCGATGAAAATTGTGGAAAATATCGAAGAAAAACCCTTAATTTAGGTGTAAATTTGAATTTGAATTTTTCGAAGCACCCCCCTTACAACATTTTCAAAATTTTTCAAAATTTAGAATATCGATATTTTGACTTAAATTGATAAAGCTAGTCATAAATAGTATAAAATGTCCTTCGAAAAGTCTTTGCGATGAAAATTGTGGAAAATATCGAAGAAAAACCCTTAATTTAGGTGTAAATTTGAATTTGAATTTTTCGAAGCACCCCCCTTACAACATTTTCAAAATTTTTCAAAATTTAGAATTTCGATATTTTGACTTAAATTGATAAAGCTAGTCATAAATAGTATAAAATGTCCTTCGAAAAGTCTTTGCGATGAAAATTGTGGAAAATATCGAAGAAAAACCCTTAATTTAGGTGTAAATTTGAATTTGATTTTTTCGAAGCACCCCCCTTACAACATTTTCAAAATTTTTCAAAATTTAGAATTTTGATATTTTGACTTAAGTTGATAGAGGTAGTCATAAATAGTATAAAATGTCCTTCGAAAAGTCTTTGCAATGAAAATTGTGGAAAATATCGAAGAAAAACCCTTAATTTAGGTGTAAATTTGAATTTGAATTTTTCGAAGCACCCCCCTTACAACATTTTCAAAATTTTTCAAAATTTAGAATTTCGATATTTTGACTTAAATTGATAAAGCTAGTCATAAATAGTATAAAATTTCCTTCGAAAAGTCTTTGCGGTGAAAATTGTGGAAAATATCGAAGAAAAACCCTTAATTTAGGTGTAAATTTGAATTTGAATTTTTCGAAGCACCCCCCTTACAACATTTTCAAAATTTTTCAAAATTTAGAATTTCGATATTTTGACTTAAGTTGATAGAGGTAGTCATAAATAGTATAAAATGTCCTTCAAAAAGTCTTTGCGGTGAAAATTGTGAAAAATATCGAAGAAAAACCCTTAATTTAGGTGTAAATTTGAATTTGAATTTTCGAAGCACCCCCCTTACAACATTTTCAAAATTTTTCAAAATTTAGAATTTTGATATTTTGACTTAAATTGATAGAGGTAGTCATAAGTAGTATAAAATGTCCTTCGAAAAGTCTTTGCGATGAAAATTGTGGAAAATATCGAAGAAAAACCCTTAATTTAGGTGTAAATTTGAATTTGAATTTTTCGAAGCACCCCCCTTACAACATTTTCAAAATTTTTCAAAATTTAGAATTTTGATATTTTGACTTAAATTGATAAAGCTAGTCATAAATAGTATAAAATGTCCTTCGAAAAGTCTTTGCGATGAAAATTGTGGAAAATATCGAAGAAAAACCCTTAATTTAGGTGTAAATTTGAATTTGAATTTTTCGAAGCACCCCCCTTACAACATTTTCAAAATTTTTCAAAATTTAGAATTTCGATATTTTGACTTAAATTGATAAAGCTAGTCATAAATAGTATAAAGTTTCCTTCGAAAAGTCTTTGCGGTGAAAATTGTGGAAAATATCGAAGAAAAACCCTTAATTTAGGTGTAAATTTGAATTTGAATTTTTCGAAGCACCCCCCTTACAACATTTTCAAAATTTTTCAAAATTTAGAATTTCGATATTTTGACTTAAATTGATAAAGCTAGTCATAAATAGTATAAAGTGTCCTTCGAAAAGTCTTTGCGGTGAAAATTGTGGAAAATATCGAAGAAAAACCCTTAATTTAGGTGTAAATTTGAATTTGAATTTTTCGAAGCACCCCCCTTACAACATTTTCAAAATTTTTCAAAATTTAGAATTTCGATATTTTGACTTAAATTGATAAAGCTAGTCATAAATAGTATAAAGTTTCCTTCGAAAAGTCTTTGCGGTGAAAATTGTGGAAAATATCGAAGAAAAACCCTTAATTTAGGTGTAAATTTGAATTTGAATTTTTCGAAGCACCCCCCTTACAACATTTTCAAAATTTGTCAAAATTTAGAATTTCGATATTTTGACTTAAATTGATAAAGCTAGTCATAAATAGTATAAAATTTCCTTCGAAAAGTCTTTGCGGTGAAAATTGTGGAAAATATCGAAGAAAAACCCTTAATTTAGGTGTAAATTTGAATTTGAATTTTTCGAAGCACCCCCCTTACAACATTTTCAAAATTTTTCAAAATTTAGAAATTCGATATTTTGACTTAAGTTGATAGAGGTAGTCATAAGTAGTATAAAATGTCCTTCAAAAAGTCTTTGCGGTGAAAATTGTGAAAAATATCGAAGAAAAACCCTTAATTTAGGTGTAAATTTGAATTTGAATTTTTCGAAGCACCCCCCTTACAACATTTTCAAAATTTTTCAAAATTTAGAATTTTGATATTTTGACTTAAATTGATAGAGGTAGTCATAAGTAGTATAAAATGTCCTTCGAAAAGTCTTTGCGATGAAAATTGTGGAAAATATCGAAGAAAAACCTTTAATTTAGGTGTAAATTTGAATTTGAATTTTTCGAAGCACCCCCCTTACAACATTTTCAAAATTTTTCAAAATTTAGAATTTCGATATTTTGACTTAAATTGATAAAGCTAGTCATAAATAGTATAAAATTTCCTTCGAAAAGTCTTTGCGGTGAAAATTGTGGAAAATATCGAAGAAAAACCCTTAATTTAGGTGTAAATTTGAATTTGAATTTTTCGAAGCACCCCCCTTACAACATTTTCAAAATTTTTCAAAATTTAGAATTTCGATATTTTGACTTAAATTGATAAAGCTAGTCATAAATAGTATAAAATGTCCTTCGAAAAGTCTTTGCGATGAAAATTGTGGAAAATATCGAAGAAAAACCCTTAATTTAGGTGTAAATTTGAATTTGAATTTTTCGAAGCACCCCCCTTACAACATTTTCAAAATTTTTCAAAATTTAGAATTTCGATATTTTGACTTAAATTGATAAAGCTAGTCATAAATAGTATAAAATGTCCTTCAAAAAGTTTTTGCGGTGAAAATTGTGAAAAATATCGAAGAAAAACCCTTAATTTAGGTGTAAATTTGAATTTGAATTTTTCGAAGCACCCCCCTTACAACATTTTCAAAATCTTTCAAAATTTAGAATTTCGATATTTTGACTTAAATTGATAAAGCTAGTCATAAATAGTATAAAATGTCCTTCGAAAAGTCTTTGCGATTAAAATTGTGGAAAATATCGAAGAAAAACCCTTAATTTAGGTGTAAATTTGAATTTGAATTTTTCGAAGCATCCCCCTTACAACATTTTCAAAATTTTTCAAAATTTAGAATATCGATATTTTGACTTAAATTGATAAAGCTAGTCATAAATAGAATAAAATGTCCTTCGAAAAGTCTTTGCGATGAAAATTGTGGAAAATATCGAAGAAAAACCCTTAATTTAGGTGTAAATTTGAATTTGAATATTTCGAAGCACCCCCCTTACAACATTTTCAAAATTTTTCAAAATTTAGAATTTTGATATTTTGACTTAAGTTGATAGAGGTAGTTATAAGTAGTATAAAATGTCCTTCAAAAAGTCTTTGCGGTGAAAATTGTGAAAAATATCGAAGAAAAACCCTTAATTTAGGTGTAAATTTGAATTTGAATTTTTCGAAGCACCCCCCTTACAACATTTTCAAAATTTTTCAAAATTTAGAATTTTGATATTTTGACTTAAGTTGATGGAGGTAGTCATAAGTAGTATAAAATGTCCTTCAAAAAGTCTTTGCGGTGAAAATTGTGAAAAATATCGAAGAAAAACCCTTAATTTAGGTGTAAATTTGAATTTGAATATTTCGAAGCACCCCCCTTACAACATTTTCAAAATTTTTCAAAATTTAGAATTTCGATATTTTGACTTAAATTGATAAAGCTAGTCATAAATAGTATAAAATGTCCTTCGAAAAGTCTTTGCGATGAAAATTGTGGAAAATATCGAAGAAAAACCCTTAATTTAGGTGTAAATTTGAATTTGAATTTTTCGAAGCACCCCCCTTACAACATTTTCAAAATTTTTCAAAATTTAGAATTTTGATATTTTGACTTAAGTTGATGGAGGTAGTCATAAGTAGTATAAAATGTCCTTCAAACAGTCTTTACGATGAAAATTGTGGAAAATATCGAAGAAAAACCCTTAATTTAGGTGTAAATTTGAATTTGAATTTTTCGAAGCACCCCCTTACAACATTTTCAAAATTTTTAAAAATTTAGAATATCGATATTTTGACTTAAATTGATAAAGCTAGTCATAAATAGTATAAAATGTCCTTCGAAAAGTCTTTGCGGTGAAAATTGTGAAAAATATCGAAGAAAAACCCTTAATTTAGGTGTAAATTTGAATTTGAATATTTCGAAGCACCCCCCTTACAACATTTTCAAAATTTTTCAAAATTTAGAATTTCGATATTTTGACTTAAATTGATAAAGCTAGTCATAAATAGTATAAAATGTCCTTCGAAAAGTCTTTGCGATGAAAATTGTGGAAAATATCGAAGAAAAACCCTTAATTTAGGTGTAAATTTGAATTTGAATTTTTCGAAGCACCCCCCTTACAACATTTTCAAAATTTTTCAAAATTTAGAATTTCGATATTTTGACTTAAATTGATAAAGCTAGTCATAAGTAGTATAAAATGTCCTTCAAACAGTCTTTACGATGAAAATTGTGGAAAATATCGAAGAAAAGCCCTTAATTTAGGTGTAAATTTGAATTTGAATTTTTCAAAGCACCCCCTTACAACATTTTCAAAATTTTTTAAAATTTAGAATATCGATATTTTGACTTAAATTGATAAAGCTAGTCATAAATAGTATAAAATGTCCTTCGAAAAGTCTTTGCGATGAAAATTGTGAAAAATATCGAAGAAAAACCCTTAATTTAGGTGTAAATTTGAATTTGAATTTTTCGAAGCACCCCCCTTAGAACATTTTCAAAATTTTTCAAAATTTAGAATTTTGATATTTTGACTTAAATTGATAAAGCTAGTCATAAGTAGTATAAAATGTCCTTCAAACAGTCTTTACGATGAAAATTGTGGAAAATATCGAAGAAAAACCCTTAATTTAGGTGTTAATTTCAATTTGAATTTTTCGAAGCACCCCCCTTACAACATTTTCAAAATTTTTCAAAATTTAGAATTTCGATATTTTGACTTAAATTGATAAAGCTAGTCATAAATAGTATAAAATGTCCTTCGAAAAGTCTTTGCGATGAAAATTGTGGAAAATATCGAAGAAAAACCCTTAATTTAGGTGTAAATTTGAATTTGAATTTTTCGAAGCACCCCCCTTACAAAATTTTCAAAATTTTTCAAAATTTAGAATTTTGATATTTTGACTTAAGTTGATAGAGGTAGTCATAAGTAGTATAAAATGTCCTTCGAAAAGTCTTTGCGGTGAAAATTGTGAAAAATATCGAAGAAAAACTCTTAATTTAGGTGTAAATTTGAATTTGAATTTTTCGAAGCACCCCCCTTACAACATTTTCAAAATTTTTCAAAATTTAGAATTTCGATATTTTGACTTAAATTGATAAAGCTAGTCATAAATAGTATAAAATGTCCTTCGAAAAGTCTTTGCGATGAAAATTGTGGAAAATATCAAAGAAAAACCCTTAATTTAGGTGTAAATTTGAATTTGAATTTTTCGAAGCACCCCCCTTACAACATTTTCAAAATTTTTCAAAATTTAGAATTTTGATATTTTGACTTAAATTGATAGAGGTAGTCATAAGTAGTATAAAATGTCCTTCGAAAAGTCTTTGCGATGAAAATTGTGAAAAATATCGAAGAAAAACCCTTAAATTAGGTGTAAATTTGAATTTGAATTTTTCGAAGCACCCCCCTTACAACATTTTCAAAATTTTTCAAAATTTAGAATATCGATATTTTGACTTAAATTGATAAAGCTAGTCATAAATAGTATAAAATGTCCTTCGAAAAGTCTTTGCGATGAAAATTGTGGAAAATATCGAAGAAAAACCCTTAATTTAGGTGTAAATTTGAATTTGAATTTTTCGAAGCACCCCCCTTACAACATTTTCAAAATTTTTAAAATTTAGAATTTCGATATTTTGACTTAAATTGATAAAGGTAGTCATAAATAGTATAAAATGTCCTTCGAAAAGTCTTTGCGATGAAAATTGTGGAAAATATCGAAGAAAAACCCTTAATTTAGGTGTAAATTTGAATTTGAATTTTTCGAAGCACCCCCTTACCAACATTTTCAAAATTTTTCAAAATTTAGAATTTCGATATTTTGACTTAAATTGATAAAGCTAGTCATAAGTAGTATAAAATGTCCTTCAAACAGTCTTTACGATGAAAATTGTGGAAAATATCGAAGAAAAACCCTTAATTTAGGTGTAAATTTGAATTTGAATTTTTCGAAGCACCCCCCTTACAACATTTTCAAAATTTTTCAAAATTTAGAATTTTGATATTTTGACTTAAATTGATAGAGGTAGTCATAAGTAGTATAAAATGTCCTTCGAAAAGTCTTTGCGATGAAAATTGTGGAAAATATCGAAGAAAAACCCTTAATTTAGGTGTAAATTTGAATTTGAATTTTTCGAAGCACCCCCTTACCAACATTTTCAAAATTTTTCAAAATTTAGAATTTCGATATTTTGACTTAAATTGATAAAGCTAGTCATAAGTAGTATAAAATGTCCTTCAAACAGTCTTTACGATGAAAATTGTGGAAAATATCGAAGAAAAACCCTTAATTTAGGTGTAAATTTCAATTTGAATTTTTCGAAGCACCCCCCTTACAACATTTTCAAAATGTTTCAAAATTTAGAATTTCGATATTTTGACTTAAATTGATAAAGCTAGTCATAAATAGTATGAAATGTCCTTCGAAAAGTCTTTGCGATGAAAATTGTGAAAAATATCGAAGAAAAACCCTTAATTTAGGTGTGAATTTGAATTTGAATTTTTCGAAGCACCCCCCTTACAACATTTTCAAAATTTTTCAAAATTTAGAATTTTGATATTTTGACTTAAATTGATAAAGCTAGTCATAAGTAGTATAAAATGTCCTTCAAACAGTCTTTACGATGAAAATTGTGGAAAATATCGAAGAAAAACCCTTAATTTAGGTGTAAATTTGAATTTGAATTTTTCGAAGCACCCCCCTTACAACATTTTCAAAATGTTTCAAAATTTAGAATTTCGATATTTTGACTTAAGTTGATAGAGGTAGTCATAAGTAGTATAAAATGTCCTTCGAAAAGTCTTTGCGGTGAAAATTGTGAAAAATATCGAAGAAAAACCCTTAATTTAGGTGTAAATTTGAATTTGAATTTTTCGAAGCACCCCCCTTACAACATTTTCAAAATTTGTCAAAATTTAGAATTTCGATATTTTGACTTAAATTGATAAAGCTAGTCATAAATAGTATAAAATTTCCTTCGAAAAGTCTTTGCGGTGAAAATTGTGGAAAATATCGAAGAAAAACCCTTAATTTAGGTGTAAATTTGAATTTGAATTTTTCGAAGCACCCCCCTTACAACATTTTCAAAATTTTTCAAAATTTAGAATTTCGATATTTTGACTTAAGTTGATAGAGGTAGTCATAAGTAGTATGAAATGTCCTTCAAAAAGTCTTTGCGGTGAAAATTGTGGAAAATATCGAAGAAAAACCCTTAATTTAGGTGTAAATTTGAATTTGAATTTTTCGAAGCACCCCCCTCACAACATTTTCAAAATTTTTCAAAATTTAGAATTTTGATATTTTGACTTAAATTGATAGAGGTAGTCATAAGTAGTATAAAATGTCCTTCGAAAAGTCTTTGCGATGAAAATTGTGGAAAATATCGAAGAAAAACCCTTAATTTAGGTGTAAATTTGAATTTGAATTTTTCGAAGCACCCCCCTTACAACATTCTCAAAATTTTTCAAAATTTAGAATATCGATATTTTGACTTAAATTGATAAAGCTAGTCATAAATAGTATAAAATGTCCTTCGAAAAGTCTTTGCGATGAAAATTGTGGAAAATATCGAAGAAAAACCTTAATTTAGGTGTAAATTTGAATTTGAATATTTCGAAGCACCCCCCTTACAACATTTTCAAAATTTTTCAAAATTTAGAATTTTGATATTTTGACTTAAGTTGATAGAGGTAGTCATAAGTAGTATAAAATGTCCTTCGAAAAGTCTTTGCGGTGAAAATTGTGAAAAATATCGAAGAAAAACCCTTAATTTAGGTGTAAATTTGAATTTGAATTTTTCGAAGCACCCCCCTTACAACATTTTCAAAATTTAGAATTTTGATATTTTGACTTAAATTGATAAAGCTAGTTATAACTAGTATAAAATGTCCTTCGAAAAGTCTTTGCGATGAAAATTGTGGAAAATATCGAAGAAAAACCCTTAATTTAGGTGTAAATTTGAATTTGAATTTTTCGAAGCACCCCCTCTTACAACATTTTCAAAATTTTTCAAAATTTAGAATATCGATATTTTGACTTAAATTGATAAAGCTAGTCATAAATAGTATAAAATGTCCTTCGAAAAGTCTTTGCGATGAAAATTTTGGTAAATATCGAAGAAAAACCCTTAATTTAGGTGTAAATTTGAATTTGAATTTTTCGAAGCACCCCCCTTACAACATTTTCAAAATTTAGAATTTTGATATTTTGACTTAAATTGATAAAGCTAGTCATAAGTAGTATAAAATGTCCTTCGAAAAGTCTTTGCGGTGAAAATTGTGAAAAATATCGAAGAAAAACCCTTAATTTAGGTGTAAATTTGAATTTGAATTTTTCGAAGCACCCCCTCTTACAACATTTTCAAAATTTTTCAAAATTTAGAATATCGATATTTTGACTTAAATTGATAAAGCTAGTCATAAATAGTATAAAATGTCCTTCGAAAAGTCTTTGCGATGAAAATTTTGGTAAATATCGAAGAAAAACCCTTAATTTAGGTGTAAATTTGAATTTGAATTTTTCGAAGCACCCCCTCTTACAACATTTTCAAAATTTTTCAAAATTTAGAATTTGGATATTTTGACTTAAGTTGATAAAGGTAGTCATAAGTAGTATAAAATGTCCTTCGAAAAGTCTTTGCGGTGAAAATTGTGAAAAATATCGAAGAAAAACCCTTAATTTAGGTGTAAATTTGAATTTGAATTTTTCGAAGCACCCCCCTTACAACATTTTCAAAATTTTTCAAAATTTAGAATTTTGATATTTTGACTTAAATTGATAAAGCTAGTGATAAGTAGTATAAAATGTCCTTCAAACAGTCTTTACGATGAAAATTGTGGAAAATATCGAAGAAAAACCCTTAATTTAGGTGTAAATTTGAATTTGAATTTTTCGAAGCACCCCCCTTACAACATTTTCAAAATTTTTCAAAATTTAGAATTTCGATATTTTGACTTAAATTGATAAAGCTAGTCATAAATAGTATAAAATGTCCTTCGAAAAGTCTTTACGATGAAAATTGTGGAAAATATCGAAGAAAAACCCTTAATTTAGGTGTAAATTTCAATTTGAATTTTTCGAAGCACCCCCCTTACAACATTTTCAAAATTTTTCAAAATTTAGAATTTTGATATTTTGATTTAAGTTGATAGAGGTAGTCATAAGTAGTATAAAATGTCCTTCGAAAAGTCTTTGCGGTGAAAATTGTGAAAAATATCGAAGAAAAACCCTTAATTTAGGTGTAAATTTGAATTTGAATTTTTCGAAGCACCCCCCTTACAACATTTTCAAAATTTTTCAAAATTTAGAATTTTGATATTTTGACTTAAATTGATAAAGCTAGTCATAAGTAGTATAAAATGTCCTTCGAACAGTCTTTACGATGAAAATTGTGGAAAATATCGAAGAAAAACCCTTAATTTAGGTGTAAATTTGAATTTGAATTTTTCGAAGCACCCCCCTTACAACATTTTCAAAATTTTTAAAAATTTAGAATATCGATATTTTGACTTAAATTGATAAAGCTAGTCATAAATAGTATAAAATGTCCTTCGAAAAGTCTTTACGATGAAAATTGTGGAAAATATCGAAGAAAAACCCTTAATTTAGGTGTAAATTTGAATTTACATTTTTCGAAGCACCCCCCTTACAACATTTTCAAAATTTTTCAAAATTTAGAATTTGGATATTTTGACTTAAGTTGATAAAGGTAGTCATAAGTAGTATAAAATGTCCTTCGAAAAGTCTTTGCGGTGAAAATTGTGAAAAATATCGAAGAAAAACCCTTAATTTAGGTGTAAATTTGAATTTGAATTTTTCGAAGCACCCCCCTTACAACATTTTCAAAATTTTTCAAAATTTAGAATTTCGATATTTTGACTTAAATTGAGAAAGCTAGTCATAAATAGTATAAAATGTCCTTCGAAAAGTCTTTGCGATGAAAATTGTGGAAAATATCGAAGAAAAACCCTTAATTTAGGTGTAAATTTGAATTTGAATTTTTCGAAGCACCCCCCTTACAACATTTTCAAAATTTTTCAAAATTTAGAATTTCGATATTTTGACTTAAATTGATAAAGCTAGTCATAAATAGTATAAAATGTCCTTCGAAAAGTCTTTGCGATGAAAATTGTGGAAAATATCGAAGAAAAACCCTTAATTTAGGTGTAAATTTGAATTTGAATTTTTCGAAGCACCCCCCTTACAACATTTTCAAAATTTAGAATTTCGATATTTTGACTTAAATTGATAAAGCTAGTCATAAATAGTATAAAATGTCCTTCGAAAAGTCTTTGCGGTGAAAATTGTGGAAAATATCGAAGAAAAACCCTTAATTTAGGTGTAAATTTGAATTTGAATTTTTCGAAGCACCCCCCTTACAACATTTTCAAAATTTTTCAAAATTTAGAATTTTGATATTTTGACTTAAATTGATAAAGCTAGTCATAAGTAGTATAAAATGTCCTTCGAAAAGTCTTTACGATGAAAATTGTGGAAAATATCGAAGAAAAACCCTTAATTTAGGTGTAAATTTCAATTTGAATTTTTCGAAGCACCCCCCTTACAACATTTTCAAAATGTTTCAAAATTTAGAATTTCGATATTTTGACTTAAATTGATAAAGCTAGTCATAAGTAGTATAAAATGTCCTTCGAAAAGTCTTTGCGATGAAAATTGTGGAAAATATCGAAGAAAAACCCTTAATTTAGGTGTAAATTTGAATTTGAATATTTCGAAGCACCTCCCTTACAACATTTTCAAAATTTTTCAAAATTTAGAATTTTGATATTTTGACTTAAGTTGATAGAGGTAGTCATAAGTAGTATAAAATGTCCTTCGAAAAGTCTTTGCGGTGAAAATTGTGAAAAATATCGAAGAAAAACCCTTAATTTAGGTGTAAATTTGAATTTGAATTTTTCGAAGCACCCCCCTTACAACATTTTCAAAATTTTTCAAAATTTAGAATTTTGATATTTTGACTTAAATTGATAAAGCTAGTCATAAGTAGTATAAAATGTCCTTCAAAAAGTCTTTGCGATGAAAATTGTGGAAAATATCGAAGAAAAACCCTTAATTTAGGTGTAAATTTGAATTTGAATTTTTCGAAGCACCCCCCTTACAACATTTTCAAAATTTTTCAAAATTTAGAATTTTGATATTTTGACTTAAATTGATAAAGCTAGTCATAAGTAGTATAAAATGTCCTTCAAAAAGTCTTTACGATGAAAATTGTGGAAAATATCGAAGAAAAACCCTTAATTTAGGTGTAAATTTGAATTTGAATTTTTCGAAGCACCCCCTTACAACATTTTCAAAATTTTTCAAAATTTAGAATTTCGATATTTTGACTTAAATTGATAAAGCTAGTCATAAGTAGTATAAAATGTCCTTCGAAAAGTCTTTGCGATGAAAATTGTGGAAAATATCGAAGAAAAACCCTTAATTTAGGTGTAAATTTGAATTTGAATTTCTCGAAGCACCCCCCTTACAACATTTTCAAAATTTTTCAAAATTTAGAATTTTGATATTTTGACTTAAATTGATAAAGCTAGTCATAAGTAGTATAAAATGTCCTTCAAAAAGTCTTTGCGATGAAAATTGTGGAAAATATCGAAGAAAAACCCTTAATTTAGGTGTAAATTTGAATTTGAATTTTTCGAAGTACCCCCTTACAACATTTTCAAAATTTTTCAAAATTTAGAATTTCGATATTTTGACTTAAATTGATAAAGCTAGTCATAAATAGTATAAAATGTCCTTCGAAAAGTCTTTGCGATGAAAATTGTGGAAAATATCGAAGAAAAACCCTTAATTTAGGTGTAAATTTGAATTTGAATTTTTCGAAGCACCCCTCTTACAACATTTTCAAAATTTTTCAAAATTTAGAATATCGATATTTTGACTTAAATTGATAAAGCTAGTCATAAATAGTATAAAATGTCCTTCGAAAAGTCTTTGCGATGAAAATTGTGGAAAATATCGAAGAAAAACCCTTAATTTAGGTGTAAATTTGAATTTGAATTTTTCGAAGCACCCCCCTTACAACATTTTCAAAATGTTTCAAAATTTAGAATTTCGATATTTTGACTTAAATTGATAAAGCTAGTCATAAATAGTATAAAATGTCCTTCGAAAAGTCTTTGCGATGAAAATTGTGGAAAATATCGAAGAAAAACCCTTAATTTAGGTGTAAATTTGAATTTGAATATTTCGAAGCACCCCCTTACAACATTTTCAAAATTTTTCAAAATTTAGAATTTTGATATTTTGACTTAAATTGATAAAGCTAGTCATAAGTAGTATAAAATGTCCTTCGAAAAGTCTTTGCGATGAAAATTGTGGAAAATATCGAAGAAAAACCCTTAATTTAGGTGTAAATTTGAATTTGAATTTTTCGAAGCACCCCCTTACAACATTTTCAAAATTTTTCAAAATTTAGAATTTTGATATTTTGACTTAAATTGATAAAGCTAGTCATAAGTAGTATAAAATGTCCTTCAAAAAGTCTTTGCGATGAAAATTGTGGAAAATATCGAAGAAAAACCCTTAATTTAGGTGTAAATTTGAATTTGAATTTTTCGAAGCACCCCCCTTACAACATTTTCAAAATTTTTCAAAATTTAGAATTTCGATATTTTGACTTAAATTGATAAAGCTAGTCATAAATAGTATAAAATGTCCTTCGAAAAGTCTTTGCGATGAAAATTGTGGAAAATATCGAAGAAAAACCCTTAATTTAGGTGTAAATTTGAATTTGAATATTTCGAAGCACCCCCCTTACAACATTTTCAAAATTTTTCAAAATTTAGAATTTTGATATTTTGACTTAAGTTGATAGAGGTAGTCATAAGTAGTATAAAATGTCCTTCGAAAAGTCTTTGCGGTGAAAATTGTGAAAAATATCGAAGAAAAACCCTTAATTTAGGTGTAAATTTGAATTTGAATTTTTCGAAGCACCCCCCTTACAACATTTTCAAAATTTTTCAAAATTTAGAATTTTGATATTTTGACTTAAATTGATAAAGCTAGTCATAAGTAGTATAAAATGTCCTTCAAAAAGTCTTTACGATGAAATTTGTGGAAAATATCGAAGAAAAACCCTTAATTTAGGTGTAAATTTGAATTTGAATTTTTCGAAGCACCCCCCTTACAACATTTTCAAAATTTTTTAAAATTTAGAATATCGATATTTTGACTTAAATTGATAAAGCTAGTCATAAATAGTATAAAATGTCCTTCGAAAAGTCTTTGCGATGAAAATTGTGGAAAATATCGAAGAAAAACCCTTAATTTAGGTGTAAATTTGAATTTGATAAAGCACCTTCCTTACAACATTTTCAAAATTTTTCAAAATTTAGAATTTTGATATTTTGACTTAAGTTGATAGAGGTAGTCATAAGTAGTATAAAATGTCCTTCAAAAAGTCTTTGCGGTGAAAATTGTGGAAAATATCGAAGAAAAACCCTTAATTTAGGTGTAAATTTGAATTTGAATTTTTCGAAGCACCCCCCTTACAACATTTTCACAATTTTTCAAAATTTAGAATTTCGATATTTTGACTTAAATTGATAAAGCTAGTCATAAATAGTATAAAATGTCCTTCGAAAAGTCTTTGCGGTGAAAATTGTGGAAAATATCGAAGAAAAACCCTTAATTTAGGTGTAAATTTAAATTTGAATTTTTCGAAGCACCCCCCTTACATCATTTTCAAAATTTTTCAAAATTTAGAATTTTGATATTTTGACTTAAATTGATAGAGGTAGTCATAAGTAGTATAAAATGTCCTTCGAAAAGTCTTTGCGATGAAAATTGTGGAAAATATCGAAGAAAAACCCTTAATTTAGGTGTAAATTTGAATTTGAATTTTTCGAAGCACCCCCCTTACAACATTTTCAAAATTTTTTAAAATTTAGAATATCGATATTTTGACTTAAATTGATAAAGCTAGTTATAACTAGTATAAAATGTCCTTCGAAAAGTCTTTGCGATGAAAATTGTGGAAAATATCGAAGAAAAACCCTTAATTTAGGTGTAAATTTGAATTTGAATTTTTCGAAGCACCCCCTCTTACAACATTTTCAAAATTTTTCAAAATTTAGAATATCGATATTTTGACTTAAATTGATAAAGCTAGTCATAAATAGTATAAAATGTCCTTCGAAAAGTCTTTGCGATGAAAATTGTGGGAAAATATCGAAGAAAAACCCTTAATTTAGGTGTAAATTTGAATTTGAATTTTTCGAAGCACCCCCCTTACAACATTTTCAAAATGTTTCAAAATTTAGAATTTCGATATTTTGACTTAAATTGATAAAGCTAGTCATAAATAGAATAAAATGTCCTTCGAAAAGTCTTTGCGATGAAAATTGTGGAAAATATCGAAGAAAAACCCTTAATTTAGGTGTAAATTTGAATTTGAATATTTCGAAGCACCCCCCTTACAACATTTTCAAAATTTTTCAAAATTTAGAATTTCGATATTTTGACTTAAATTGATAAAGCTAGTCATAAATAGTATAAAATGTCCTTCGAAAAGTCTTTGCGGTGAAAATTGTGGAAAATATCGAAGAAAAACCCTTAATTTAGGTGTAAATTTGAATTTGAATTTTTCGAAGCACCCCCCTTACAACATTTTCAAAATTTTTCAAAATTTAGAATTTTGATATTTTGACTTAAATTGAGAAAGCTAGTGATAAGTAGTATAAAATGTCCTTCAAACAGTCTTTACGATGAAAATTGTGGAAAATATCGAAGAAAAACCCTTAATTTAGGTGTAAATTTGAATTTGAATTTTTCGAAGCACCCCCCTTACAACATTTTCAAAATGTTTCAAAATTTAGAATTTCGATATTTTGACTTAAATTGATAAAGCTAGTCATAAATAGTATAAAATGTCCTTCGAAAAGTCTTTGCGATGAAAATTGTGGAAAATATCGAAGAAAAACCCTTAATTTAGGTGTAAATTTGAATTTGAATTTTTCGAAGCACCCCCCTTACAACATTTTCAAAATTTAGAATTTCGATATTTTGACTTAAATTGATAAAGCTAGTCATAAATAGTATAAAATGTCCTTCGAAAAGTCTTTGCGGTGAAAATTGTAGAAAATATCGAAGAAAAACCCTTAATTTAGGTGTAAATTTGAATTTGAATTTTTCGAAGCACCCCCCTTACAACATTTTCAAAATTTTTCAAAATTTAGAATTTTGATATTTTGACTTAAATTGATAAAGCTAGTCATAAGTAGTATAAAATGTCCTTCAAACAGTCTTTACGATGAAAATTGTGGAAAATATCGAAGAAAAACCCTTAATTTAGGTGTAAATTTCAATTTGAATTTTTCGAAGCACCCCCCTTACAACATTTTCAAAATGTTTCAAAATTTAGAATTTCGATATTTTGACTTAAATTGATAAAGCTAGTCATAAGTAGTATAAAATGTCCTTCGAAAAGTCTTTGCGATGAAAATTGTGGAAAATATCGAAGAAAAACCCTTAATTTAGGTGTAAATTTGAATTTGAATATTTCGAAGCACCCCCCTTACAACATTTTCAAAATTTTTCAAAATTTAGAATTTTGATATTTTGACTTAAGTTGATAGAGGTAGTCATAAGTAGTATAAAATGTCCTTCGAAAAGTCTTTGCGGTGAAAATTGTGAAAAATATCGAAGAAAAACTCTTAATTTAGGTGTAAATTTGAATTTGAATTTTTCGAAGCACCCCCCTTACAACATTTTCAAAATTTTTCAAAATTTAGAATTTTGATATCTTGACTTAAATTGATAAAGCTAGTCATAAGTAGTATAAAATGTCCTTCAAACAGTCTTTACGATGAAAATTGTGGAAAATATCGAAGAAAAACCCTTAATTTAGGTGTAAATTTGAATTTGAATTTTTCGAAGCACCCCCCTTACAACATTTTCAAAATTTTTTAAAATTTAGAATATCGATATTTTGACTTAAATTGATAAAGCTAGTCATAAATAGTATAAAATGTCCTTCGAAAAGTCTTTGCGATGAAAATTGTGGAAAATATCGAAGAAAAACCCTTAATTTAGGTGTAAATTTGAATTTGAATTTTTCGAAGCACCCCCCTTACAACATTTTCAAAATTTTTCAAAATTTAGAATTTTGATATTTTGACTTAAATTGATAAAGCTAGTCATAAGTAGTATAAAATGTCCTTCGAAAAGTCTTTGCGATGAAAATTGTGGAAAATATCGAAGAAAAACCCTTAATTTAGGTGTAAATTTGAATTTGAATTTCTCGAAGCACCCCCCTTACAACATTTTCAAAATTTTTCAAAATTTAGAATTTTGATATTTTGACTTAAATTGATAAAGCTAGTCATAAGTAGTATAAAATGTCCTTCAAACAGTCTTTACGATGAAAATTGTGGAAAATATCGAAGAAAAACCCTTAATTTAGGTGTAAATTTCAATTTGAATTTTTCGAAGCACCCCCCTTACAACATTTTCAAAATGTTTCAAAATTTAGAATTTCGATATTTTGACTTAAATTGATAAAGCTAGTCATAAATAGTATAAAATGTCCTTCGAAAAGTCTTTGCGATGAAAATTGTGGAAAATATCGAAGAAAAACCCTTAATTTAGGTGTAAATTTGAATTTGAATTTTTCGAAGCACCCCCCTTACAACATTTTCAAAATGTTTCAAAATTTAGAATTTCGATATTTTGACTTAAATTGATAAAGCTAGTCATAAATAGAATAAAATGTCCTTCGAAAAGTCTTTGCGATGAAAATTGTGGAAAATATCGAAGAAAAACCCTTAATTTAGGTGTAAATTTGAATTTGAATATTTCGAAACACCCCCCTTACAACATTTTCAAAATTTTTCAAAATTTAGAATTTTGATATTTTGACTTAAATTGATAAAGCTAGTCATAAGTAGTATAAAATGTCCTTCGAAAAGTCTTTGCGATGAAAATTGTGGAAAATATCGAAGAAAAACCCTTAATTTAGGTGTAAATTTGAATTTGAATTTTTCGAAGCACCCCCCTTACAACATTTTCAAAATTTTTCAAAATTTAGAATTTTGATATTTTGACTTAAATTGATAAAGCTAGTCATAAGTAGTATAAAATGTCCTTCAAACAGTCTTTACGATGAAAATTGTGGAAAATATCGAAGAAAAACCCTTAATTTAGGTGTAAATTTCAATTTGAATTTTTCGAAGCACCCCCCTTACAACATTTTCAAAATGTTTCAAAATTTAGAATTTCGATATTTTGACTTAAATTGATAAAGCTAGTCATAAATAGTATAAAATGTCCTTCGAAAAGTCTTTGCGATGAAAATTGTGGAAAATATCGAAGAAAAACCCTTAATTTAGGTGTAAATTTGAATTTGAATATTTCGAAGCACCCCCCTTACAACATTTTCAAAATTTTTCAAAATTTAGAATTTTGATATTTTGACTTAAGTTGATAGAGGTAGTCATAAGTAGTATAAAATGTCCTTCGAAAAGTCTTTGCGGTGAAAATTGTGAAAAATATCGAAGAAAAACTCTTAATTTAGGTGTAAATTTGAATTTGAATTTTTCGAAGCACCCCCCTTACAACATTTTCAAAATTTTTCAAAATTTATAATTTTGATATCTTGACTTAAATTGATAAAGCTAGTCATAAGTAGTATAAAATGTCCTTTTTTTTTTTTTTTTTTTTTTTTTTTTTTATTACAAATACGGCAGGAAAATAAAATCTTCTAAAGATACCATCTACCTTACGTAGATGGCATGCACGATTCATAACCCTCCAAGTAGAGTTATGCCTACGTACTAAACAAAAACCTCCGTACGCTCTCCAGTCCTTGTCACGCTCACCGGGACTTCCAGTCAAGGTATTACTTCGGTGAGCAGGATGTGGTGCCAGATCGCAGTCCCTCTCCTTTAGCGTTGCCTTGCAGCGTGTCTCTCCTTCACTCTATAGTCGCCTTTTACGACAAGCCGAGCCCGCTGAGGTGGTATTCTTGCCCCGCCACCACACAGGAGTGCTCTTCATCCATCGGGTCTGCTGGCCATCTCATCCTTGCGAACACGTTTCATCATGCCAATGATGATGCCATGTGCCCTCTCCCACGCTGTTTTGTCAGCCAACATGGTGCTTATTAAGCTTCTCGGGCTGAGAGTAGTTCCGGTAAGAGACTCCAGCTGCTCTCTCTCTGTATAAAACCTGGAACAGTGCTGTAGTATATGATCCGCTGTTTCGGCTGAGTCTGTGCAGAATAGGCACTGTGCTGAGTCCACATGGCGGAACCTGGAGAGGTACCCCCGAAAGCATCCATGGTCGGTGAGGAATTGGGTCAAGTGGTAGTCCACCACTTTGTGTTCACAACGTGCCCATTCCGACAGGTCTGGAATCAACTGGTAGGTCCATCTCCCTTGTTGGGACTCTTGCCACCTAGACTGCCACACTCCTCTGAGCCAGTCGCTTATCTCTATCCGGGAGACACCTTCTCGAGCTAGGTATAGGGCCTCTATTTCTAGGTCAATCGGAGGGATTCCCGCAAGTACATGGGCTGCATCTTCGGATATAGTTCTGAATCCTCTGATCAGTCTAAGGGCCAGGGTCCGAGATACTGCACGAGCGCTATCTAAGTAGGTCGCTTTATTCGTCACACTCCTCCAGATGGGGGCTGCGTATAGAAGCGATGCTTTCGCGACCGCCACCAGCAGCCTCCTGGCCGGCATCCTGGGTCCTCCTATATTTGGCATTAGTCTTGCCACTGCTGCTGCTGACATCGCAGCCTTTCTGCTGGCGTATCTCGCATGTTCTTTAAACGACAGTCTATGGTCAAATAGGACTCCCAGGTATTTCAGTGATCCTGCTGACTTTATTTGGGCTTCGTTAACCAAGACCTGTATACTCTCGACGGCCTTTCTGCTACTTAACAGCACAACTTCGGACTTGTGCGCAGCGATACTTAGACCGGCTTTCTCCAGCCAGTTAATGGTTGGCTTAATCGCTGCATTGCTCTTGTCCTGAAGCTCCGATATTGTTTTGGCAACAACTGTTACGGCCACGTCGTCGGCAAAGCAGTAAAGCTCCACTCCACTGGGCTTGCTGATGGACAGTAGCCCGTCGTACATCATGTTCCACAGGATCGGTCCAAGTACCGACCCTTGTGGGACACCTGCAGAGACGTAGTGTTTTCTTGGCCCGGCTTCAGTGTCGTACCATAGTATACGGTCCCTGAAATAGCTGCCAATAACTATCCTGAGGTATGTAGGTATACCCATGGATCGCATGGCTCCGAGGATGTTTGGCCATCTCGCCGTATTGAAGGCATTTTTAACGTCCAGCGTGATGATGGCGCAGTACTCCTTGCTGCCTCGTAGCCATCTGTCACCGTCGAGAGCGGTCTTGGCCAGATCTCTTACGGCAGTGAGAGCGTCGAGCGTGCTTTTCCCTTTTCGGAAGCCATACTGGTGTCTTTGTAGGCCACTGGGACTCTCGGTTATCATCTCGATGCGAGTGTACAAGATGCGTTCAAAGAGCTTTCCCACGATGTCCAGCAAACATAATGGGCGGAAGCTGCCTGCAGCGTTTGTGGGTCCCTTTCCTTTCGGCAACAGCACCAATTTCATGTTTTTCCATCGAGATGGAAAGACGCCATCCAGCAGGCACTGTTGGAAGGTATCCCTGAATATTTCAGGTTTCGCCGTTGCAGCTGCCAAAACTACGGCTCCAGGGATACCATCAAGGCCAGGGGCTTTGTTGGGCTTTATCCTTTTGCCGCATCGATGACCTCGCTCACTGTGACACACGGGAATTCCAGGACGGGGGTTTCTTGGGCGGGTTGCCATAAGGTGTCCTGTTTTGGGAATAGCTCCTTCACAATATTTGCTAGTAGGACTGGGTCCTGTGGAGTACCTTCTACAGTGGCTTTCAGCTTGTTACTGATGATTTTGTAGGCGATACCCCAGGGGTCTTCGTCAACACTTGCGAGCAGTTCTTTAAAAGCATTTGCTTTTGCAGCAGATATACCATTTCTCAGCTCCGCACGTTTTGCTCTGTACACCTCATGTAATTGGGCGTGCTGTGGGTCTCCTCTGGCTCGCTGCGCCTGTCTCCTTGCCCTGAAGCATTCCGATCTAAGCAGGTTGAGGGAGGCATTCCACCAGTAGACAGGGGGCTTTCGATTACCTTTCTTTTTCCTCGGCATCGCTGCATCGCACGCCGATACCAACATTTTCATGAGCGCCGTCACCATGATCTCTGCTTGTCCATTTGTGGATTCCATACGCTCGATCTTGTAAGCCAACATGTCCTTGTCCAGCTTCCTGGTGTCCCATGCTTGTCCTAGGGTACGTCTTGTCTGCCGATGTGTACTGCACGACGCGCGGGCGCTGAACGTAATAAGGGCATGATCGCTCAGCGTTACGTCTTCATGAACCTTCCATTTAGCGGTGGGGGCTAGACTTCTGTTGACAAAGGTGATATCGATGAATGATGTGCCTCTGTCGTTGTTAAACGTTGGTTTGACTCCATCATTTAACAGCACCAGGTCTAGTTGGTTCATTGCATCGATTACGGCCCGTCCTCTGCTGTTGGATATCCGGCTTCCCCATTCTATTGCCCAGGCGTTGAAGTCACCTGCAATGACCACAGGCTTGCGTCCTCTTGCATGCTGTACTAGCTTATCCAACAGTTCCTCGAAAAGGTCCGGACTGTCGCTTGGTGAAGCATAACAGCTATACAAGTGGATGCCCTTCACTTTTGCATACGCAATGCCACGCATTGGCACGCTTTCGCGATCCTCTATGTAGAGATTACTGCAGCATTTGACTGCCGCTTTACCTGTGGCGTCCAGGAGCACTCCTGAGTTTCCCACACCAGGGGAGTACGGTTCACTCAGGAGCATAACGTCAACATTGCGCTCTAGCGCTGTCTGGGCCAAAAGGCTCTGTGCAGCTGCGCAATGGTTAACGTTGAGCTGGATGATGTTAATTTGGTCGAACATCATGGCGGCGGCTCGACTCTCCTTTAGTGACGCTTGCTTTATAGGTAGGGCATGCAAAGCTACCTGTCGGGTGGTTTCTGTCCGCATCGCCGTTGCAGATCAGGCATCTTGGCGGTTTGGCGCAGCCCTTCGCTATGTGTCTATAAAATGTCCTTCAAACAGTCTTTACGATGAAATTTGTGGAAAATATCGAAGAAAAACCCTTAATTTAGGTGTAAATTTGAATTTGAATTTTTCGAAGCACCCCCCTTACAACATTTTCAAAATTTTTTAAAATTTAGAATATCGATATTTTGACTTAAATTGATAAAGCTAGTCATAAATAGTATAAAATGTCCTTCGAAAAGTCTTTGCGATGAAAATTGTGGAAAATATCGAAGAAAAACCCTTAATTTAGGTGTAAATTTGTGATAAAGCACCTTCCTTACAACATTTTCAAAATTTTTCAAAATTTAGAATTTTGATATTTTGACTTAAGTTGATAGAGGTAGTCATAAGTAGTATAAAATGTCCTTCAAAAAGTCTTTGCGGTGAAAATTGTGGAAAATATCGAAGAAAAACCCTTAATTTAGGTGTAAATTTGAATTTGAATTTTTCGAAGCACCCCCCTTACAACATTTTCACAATTTTTCAAAATTTAGAATTTCGATATTTTGACTTAAATTGATAAAGCTAGTCATAAATAGTATAAAATGTCCTTCGAAAAGTCTTTGCGGTGAAAATTGTGGAAAATATCGAAGAAAAACCCTTAATTTAGGTGTAAATTTAAATTTGAATTTTTCGAAGCACCCCCCTTACATCATTTTCAAAATTTTTCAAAATTTAGAATTTTGATATTTTGACTTAAATTGATAGAGGTAGTCATAATTAGTATAAAATGTCCTTCGAAAAGTCTTTGCGATGAAAATTGTGGAAAATATCGAAGAAAAACCCTTAATTTAGGTGTAAATTTGAATTTGAATTTTTCGAAGCACCCCCCTTACAACATTTTCAAAATTTTTCAAAATTTAGAATTTTGATATTTTGACTTAAATTGATAAAGCTAGTCATAAGTAGTATAAAATGTCCTTCAAACAGTCTTTGCGATGAAAATTGTGGAAAATATCGAAGAAAAACCCTTAATTTAGGTGTAAATTTGAATTTGAATTTTTCGAAGCACCCCCCTTACAACATTTTCAAAATTTTTTAAAATTTAGAATATCGATATTTTGACTTAAATTGATAAAGCTAGTTATAACTAGTATAAAATGTCCTTCGAAAAGTCTTTGCGATGAAAATTGTGGAAAATATCGAAGAAAAACCCTTAATTTAGGTGTAAATTTGAATTTGAATTTTTCGAAGCACCCCCTCTTACAACATTTTCAAAATTTTTCAAAATTTAGAATATCGATATTTTGACTTAAATTGATAAAGCTAGTCATAAATAGTATAAAATGTCCTTCGAAAAGTCTTTGCGATGAAAATTGTGGGAAAATATCGAAGAAAAACCCTTAATTTAGGTGTAAATTTGAATTTGAATTTTCGAAGCACCCCCCTTACAACATTTTCAAAATGTTTCAAAATTTAGAATTTCGATATTTTGACTTAAATTGATAAAGCTAGTCATAAATAGAATAAAATGTCCTTCGAAAAGTCTTTGCGATGAAAATTGTGGAAAATATCGAAGAAAAACCCTTAATTTAGGTGTAAATTTGAATTTGAATATTTCGAAGCACCCCCCTTACAACATTTTCAAAATTTTTCAAAATTTAGAATTTTGATATTTTGACTTAAGTTGATAGAGGTAGTCATAAGTAGTATAAAATGTCCTTCGAAAAGTCTTTGCGGTGAAAATTGTGAAAAATATCGAAGAAAAACCCTTAATTTAGGTGTAAATTTGAATTTGAATTTTTCGAAGCACCCCCCCTTACAACATTTTCAAAATTTAGAATTTTGATATTTTGACTTAAATTGATAAAGCTAGTCATAAGTAGTATAAAATGTCCTTCGAACAGTCTTTACGATGAAAATTGTGGAAAATATCGAAGAAAAACCCTTAATTTAGGTGTAAATTTGAATTTGAATTTTTCGAAGCACCCCCCTTACAACATTTTCAAAATTTTTCAAAATTTAGAATATCGATATTTTGACTTAAATTGATAAAGCTAGTCATAAATAGTATAAAATGTCCTTCGAAAAGTCTTTGCGATGAAAATTGTGGTAAATATCGAAGAAAAACCCTTAATTTAGGTGTAAATTTGAATTTAAATTTTTCGAAGCACCCCCCTTACAACATTTTCAAAATTTTTCAAAATTTAGAATTTGGATATTTTGACTTAAGTTGATAAAGGTAGTCATAAGTAGTATAAAATGTCCTTCGAAAAGTCTTTGCGGTGAAAATTGTGGAAAATATCGAAGAAAAACCCTTAATTTAGGTGTAAATTTGAATTTGAATTTTTCGAAGCACCCCCCTTACAACATTTTCAAAATGTTTCAAAATTTAGAATTTCGATATTTTGACTTAAATTGATAAAGCTAGTCATAAATAGAATAAAATGTCCTTCGAAAAGTCTTTGCGATGAAAATTGTGGAAAATATCGAAGAAAAACCCTTAATTTAGGTGTAAATTTGAATTTGAATATTTCGAAGCACCCCCCTTACAACATTTTCAAAATTTTTCAAAATTTAGAATTTTGATATTTTGACTTAAGTTGATAGAGGTAGTCATAAGTAGTATAAAATGTCCTTCGAAAAGTCTTTGCGGTGAAAATTGTGAAAAATATCGAAGAAAAACCCTTAATTTAGGTGTAAATTTGAATTTGAATTTTTCGAAGCACCCCCCTTACAACATTTTCAAAATTTAGAATTTTGATATTTTGACTTAAATTGATAAAGCTAGTCATAAGTAGTATAAAATGTCCTTCGAACAGTCTTTACGATGAAAATTGTGGAAAATATCGAAGAAAAACCCTTAATTTAGGTGTAAATTTGAATTTGAATTTTTCGAAGCACCCCCCTTACAACATTTTCAAAATTTTTCAAAATTTAGAATATCGATATTTTGACTTAAATTGATAAAGCTAGTCATAAATAGTATAAAATGTCCTTCGAAAAGTCTTTGCGATGAAAATTGTGGTAAATATCGAAGAAAAACCCTTAATTTAGGTGTAAATTTGAATTTAAATTTTTCGAAGCACCCCCCTTACAACATTTTCAAAATTTTTCAAAATTTAGAATTTGGATATTTTGACTTAAGTTGATAAAGGTAGTCATAAGTAGTATAAAATGTCCTTCGAAAAGTCTTTGCGGTGAAAATTGTGAAAAATATCGAAGAAAAACCCTTAATTTAGGTGTAAATTTGAATTTGAATTTTTCGAAGCACCCCCCTTACAACATTTTCAAAATTTTTCAACATTTAGAATTTTGATATTTTGACTTAAATTGATAAAGCTAGTGATAAGTAGTATAAAATGTCCTTCAAACAGTCTTTACGATGAAAATTGTGGAAAATATCGAAGAAAAACCCTTAATTTAGGTGTAAATTTGAATTTGAATTTTTCGAAGCACCCCCCTTACAACATTTTCAAAATTTTTCAAAATTTAGAATTTCGATATTTTGACTTAAATTGATAAAGCTAGTCATAAATAGTATAAAATGTCCTTCGAAAAGTCTTTACGATGAAAATTGTGGAAAATATCGAAGAAAAACCCTTAATTTAGGTGTAAATTTGAATTTGAATTTTTCGAAGCACCCCCCTTACAACATTTTCAAAATTTTTCAAAATTTAGAATTTTGATATTTTGACTTAAATTAATAAAGCTAGTCATAAGTAGTATAAAATGTCCTTCGAACAGTCTTTACGATGAAAATTGTGGAAAATATCGAAGAAAAACCCTTAATTTAGGTGTAAATTTGAATTTTAATTTTTCGAAGCACCCCCCTTACAACATTTTCAAAATTTTTAAAAATTTAGAATATCGATATTTTGACTTAAATTGATAAAGCTAGTCATAAATAGTATAAAATGTCCTTCGAAAAGTCTTTGCGATGAAAATTGTGGAAAATATCGAAGAAAAACCCTTAATTTAGGTGTAAATTTGAATTTGAATTTTTCGAAGCACCCCCCTTACAACATTTTCAAAATTTAGAATTTCGATATTTTGACTTAAATTGATAAAGCTAGTCATAAATAGTATAAAATGTCCTTCGAAAAGTCTTTGCGATGAAAATTGTGGAAAATATCGAAGAAAAACCCTTAATTTAGGTGTAAATTTGAATTTGAATTTTTCGAAGCACCCCCCTTACAACATTTTCAAAATTTTTCAAAATTTAAAATATCGATATTTTGACTTAAATTGATAAAGCTAGTCATAAATAGTATAAAATGTCCTTCGAAAAGTCTTTGCGATGAAAATTGTGGAAAATATCGAAGAAAAACCCTTAATTTAGGTGTAAATTTGTGATAAAGCACCTTCCTTACAACATTTTCAAAATTTTTCAAAATTTAGAATTTTGATATTTTGACTTAAGTTGATAGAGGTAGTCATAAGTAGTATAAAATGTCCTTCAAAAAGTCTTTGCGGTGAAAATTGTGGAAAATATCGAAGAAAAACCCTTAATTTAGGTGTAAATTTGAATTTGAATTTTTTGAAGCACCCCCCTTACAACATTTTCACAATTTTTCAAAATTTAGAATTTCGATATTTTGACTTAAATTGATAAAGCTAGTCATAAATAGTATAAAATGTCCTTCGAAAAGTCTTTGCGGTGAAAATTGTGGAAAATATCGAAGAAAAACCCTTAATTTAGGTGTAAATTTAAATTTGAATTTTTCGAAGCACCCCCCTTACATCATTTTCAAAATGTTTCAAAATTTAGAATTTCGATATTTTGACTTAAATTGATAAAGCTAGTCATAAATAGAATAAAATGTCCTTCGAAAAGTCTTTGCGATGAAAATTGTGGAAAATATCGAAGAAAAACCCTTAATTTAGGTGTAAATTTGAATTTAAATATTTCGAAGCACCCCCCTTACAACATTTTCAAAATTTTTCAAAATTTAGAATTTTGATATTTTGACTTAAGTTGATAGAGGTAGTCATAAGTAGTATAAAATGTCCTTCGAAAAGTCTTTGCGGTGAAAATTGTGAAAAATATCGAAGAAAAACCCTTAATTTAGGTGTAAATTTGAATTTGAATTTTTCGAAGCACCCCCCTTACAACATTTTCAAAATTTAGAATTTTGATATTTTGACTTAAATTGATAAAGCTAGTCATAAGTAGTATAAAATGTCCTTCGAACAGTCTTTACGATGAAAATTGTGGAAAATATCGAAGAAAAACCCTTAATTTAGGTGTAAATTTGAATTTGAATTTTTCGAAGCACCCCCCTTACAACATTTTAAAAATTTTTCAAAATTTAGAATATCGATATTTTGACTTAAATTGATAAAGCTAGTCATAAATAGTATAAAATGTCCTTCGAAAAGTCTTTGCGATGAAAATTGTGGTAAATATCGAAGAAAAACCCTTAATTTAGGTGTAAATTTGAATTTAAATTTTTCGAAGCACCCCCCTTACAACATTTTCAAAATTTTTCAAAATTTAGAATTTGGATATTTTGACTTAAGTTGACAAAGGTAGTCATAAGTAGTATAAAATGTCCTTCGAAAAGTCTTTGCGGTGAAAATTGTGAAAAATATCGAAGAAAAACCCTTAATTTAGGTGTAAATTTGAATTTGAATTTTTCGAAGCACCCCCCTTACAACATTTTCAAAATTTTTCAAAATTTAGAATTTTGATATTTTGACTTAAATTGATAAAGCTAGTGATAAGTAGTATAAAATGTCCTTCAAACAGTCTTTACGATGAAAATTGTGGAAAATATCGAAGAAAAACCCTTAATTTAGGTGTAAATTTGAATTTGAATTTTTCGAAGCACCCGCCTTACAACATTTTCAAAATTTTTCAAAATTTAGAATTTCGATATTTTGACTTAAATTGATAAAGCTAGTCATAAATAGTATAAAATGTCCTTCGAACAGTCTTTACGATGAAAATTGTGGAAAATATCGAAGAAAAACCCTTAATTTAGGTGTAAATTTGAATTTGAATTTTTCGAAGCACCCCCCTTACAACATTTTCAAAATTTTTAAAAATTTAGAATATCGATATTTTGACTTAAATTGATAAAGCTAGTCATAAATAGTATAAAATGTCCTTCGAAAAGTCTTTGCGATGAAAATTGTGGAAAATATCGAAGAAAAACCCTTAATTTAGGTGTAAATTTGAATTTGAATTTTTCGAAGCACCCCCCTTACAACATTTTCAAAATTTAGAATTTCGATATTTTGACTTAAATTGATAAAGCTAGTCATAAATAGTATAAAATGTCCTTCGAAAAGTCTTTGCGATGAAAATTGTGGAAAATATCGAAGAAAAACCCTTAATTTAGGTGTAAATTTGAATTTGAATTTTTCGAAGCACCCCCCTTACAACATTTTCAAAATTTTTCAAAATTTAAAATATCGATATTTTGACTTAAATTGATAAAGCTAGTCATAAATAGTATAAAATGTCCTTCGAAAAGTCTTTGCGATGAAAATTGTGGAAAATATCGAAGAAAAACCCTTAATTTAGGTGTAAATTTGTGATAAAGCACCTTCCTTACAACATTTTCAAAATTTTTCAAAATTTAGAATTTTGATATTTTGACTTAAGTTGATAGAGGTAGTCATAAGTAGTATAAAATGTCCTTCAAAAAGTCTTTGCGGTGAAAATTGTGGAAAATATCGAAGAAAAACCCTTAATTTAGGTGTAAATTTGAATTTGAATTTTTCGAAGCACCCCCCCTTACAACATTTTCAAAATTTTTCAAAATTTAGAATTTCGATATTTTGACTTAAATTGATAAAGCTAGTCATAAATAGTATAAAATGTCCTTCGAAAAGTCTTTGCGGTGAAAATTGTGGAAAATATCGAAGAAAAACCCTTAATTTAGGTGTAAATTTAAATTTGAATTTTTCGAAGCACCCCCCTTACATCATTTTCAAAATTTTTCAAAATTTAGAATTTTGATATTTTGACTTAAATTGATAGAGGTAGTCATAAGTAGTATAAAATGTCCTTCGAAAAGTCTTTGCGATGAAAATTGTGGAAAATATCGAAGAAAAACCCTTAATTTAGGTGTAAATTTGAATTTGAATTTTTCGAAGCACCCCCCTTACAACATTTTCAAAATTTTTCAAAATTTAGAATATCGATATTTTGACTTAAATTGATAAAGCTAGTCATAAATAGTATAAAATGTCCTTCGAAAAGTCTTTGCGATGAAAATTGTGGAAAATTTCGAAGAAAAACCCTTAATTTAGGTGTAAATTGGAATTTGAATTTTTCGAAGCACCCCCCTTACAACATTTTCAAAATTTAGAATTTCGATATTTTGACTTAAATTGATAAAGCTAGTCATAAGTAGTATAAAATGTCCTTCGAACAGTCTTTACGATGAAAATTGTGGAAAATATCGAAGAAAAACCCTTAATTTAGGTGTAAATTTGAATTTGAATTTTTCGAAGCATCCCCCTTACAACATTTTCAAAATTTTTCAAAATTTAGAATATCGATATTTTGACTTAAATTGATAAAGCTAGTCATAAATAGTATAAAATGTCCTTCGAAAAGTCTTTGCGATGAAAATTGTGGAAAATATCGAAGAAAAACCCTTAATTTAGGTGTAAATTTGAATTTGAATTTTTCGAAGCACCCCCCCTTACAACATTTTCAAAATTTTTCAAAATTTAGAATTTCGATATTTTGACTTAAATTGATAAAGCTAGTCATAAATAGTATAAAATGTCCTTCGAAAAGTCTTTGCGGTGAAAATTGTGGAAAATATCGAAGAAAAACCCTTAATTTAGGTGTAAATTTGAATTTGAATTTTTCGAAGCACCCCCCTTACAACATTTTCAAAATTTTTCAAAATTTAGAATTTCGATATTTTGACTTAAATTGATAAAGCTAGTCATAAATAGTATAAAATGTCCATCGAAAAGTCTTTGCGATGAAAATTGTGGAAAATATCGAAGAAAAACCCTTAATTTAGGTGTAAATTTGTGATAAAGAACCCCCCTTACAACATTTTCAAAATGTTTCAAAATTTAGAATTTTGATATTTTGACTTAAGTTGATAGAGGTAGTCATAAGTAGTATAAAATGTTCTTCAAAAAGTCTTTGCGGTTAAAATTGTGAAAAATATCGAAGAAAAACCCTTAATTTAGGTGTAAATTTGAATTTGAATTTTTCGAAGCACCCCCCTTACAATATTTTCAAAATTTTTCAAAATTTAGAATTTTGATATTTTGACTTAAATTGATAGAGGTAGTCATAAGTAGTATAAAATGTCCTTCGAAAAGTCTTTGCGATGAAAATTGTGGAAAATATCGAAGAAAAACCCTTAATTTAGGTGTAAATTTGAATTTGAATTTTTCGAAGCACCCCCCTTACAACATTTTCAAAATTTTTCAAAATTTAGAATATCGATATTTTGACTTAAATTGATAAAGCTAGTCATAAATAGTATAAAATGTCCTTCGAAAAGTCTTTGCGATGAAAATTGTGGAAAATATCGAAGAAAAACCCTTAATTTAGGTGTAAATTTAAATTTGAATTTTTCGAAGCACCCCCCTTACAACATTTTCAAAATTTTTCAAAATTTAGAATTTCGATATTTTGACTTAAATTGATAAAGCTAGTCATAAATAGTATAAAATGTCCTTCGAAAAGTCTTTGCGATGAAAATTGTGGAAAATATCGAAGAAAAACCCTTATTTTAGGTGTAAATTTGTGATAAAGCACCCCCCTTACAACATTTTCAAAATTTTTCAAAATTTAGAATTTCGATATTTTCACTTCAATTGATAAAGCTAGTCATAAATAGTATAAAATTTCCTTCGAAAAGTCTTTGCGGTGAAAATTGTGGAAAATATCGAAGAAAAACCCTTAATTTAGGTGTAAATTTGAATTTGAATTTTTCGAAGCACCCCCCTTACAACATTTTCAAAATTTAGAATTTCGATATTTTGACTTAAATTGATAAAGCTAGTCATAAATAGTATAAAATTTCCTTCGAAAAGTCTTTGCGATGAAAATTGTGGAAAATATCGAAAAAAAACCCTTAATTTAGGTGTAAATTTGTGATAAAGAACCCCCCTTACAACATTTTAAAAATGTTTCAAAATTTAGAATTTTGATATTTTGACTTAAGTTGATAGAGGTAGTCATAAGTAGTATAAAATCTCCTTCAAAAAGTCTTTGCGGTGAAAATTGTGAAAAATATCGAAGAAAAACCCTTAATTTAGGTGTAAATTTGAATTTGAATTTTTCGAAGCACCCCCCTTACAATATTTTCAAAATTTTTCAAAATTTAGAATTTTGATATTTTGACTTAAATTGATAAAGCTAGTCATAAATAGTATAAAATGTCCTTCGAAAAGTCTTTGCGATGAAAATTGTGGAAAATATCGAAGAAAAACTCTTAATTTAGGTGTAAATTTGAATTTGAATTTTTCGAAGCACCCCCCTTACAACATTTTCAAAATTTTTCAAAATTTAGAATTTCGATATTTTGACTTAAATTGATAAAGCTAGTCATAAATAGTATAAAATGTCCTTCGAAAAGTCTTTGCGGTGAAAATTGTGGAAAATATCGAAGAAAAACCCTTAATTTAGGTGTAAATTTGAATTTGAATTTTTCGAAGCACCCCCCTTACAACATTTTCAAAATTTTTCAAAATTTAGAATTTCGATATTTTGACTTAAATTGATAAAGCTAGTCATAAGTAGTATAAAATGTCCTTCGAAAAGTCTTTGCGATGAAAATTGTGGAAAATATCGAAGAAAAACCCTTAATTTAGGTGTAAATTTGAATTTGAATTTTTCGAAGCACCCCCCTTACAACATTTTCAAAATTTTTCAAAATTTAGAATTTTGATATTTTGACTTAAGTTGATAGAGGTAGTCATAAGTAGTATAAAATGTCCTTCGAAAAGTCTTTGCGGTGAAAATTGTGAAAAATATCGAAGAAAAACCCTTGATTTAGGTGTAAATTTGGATTTGAATTATTCGAAGCACCCCCCTTACAACATTTTCAAAATTTTTCAAAATTTAGAATTTTTATATTTTGACTTAAATTGATAAAGCTAGTCATAAGTAGTATAAAATGTCCTTCGGACAGTCTTTACGATGAAAATTGTGGAAAATATCGAAGAAAAACCCTTAATTTAGGTGTAAATTTGAATTTGAATTTTTCGAAGCACCCCCCTTACAACATTTTCAAAATTTTTCAAAATTTAGAATATCGATATTTTGACTTAAATTGATAAAGCTAGTCATAAATAGTATAAAATGTCCTTCGAAAAGTCTTTGCGGTGAAAATTGTGGAAAATATCGAAGAAAAACCCTTAATTTAGGTGTAAATTTGAATTTGAATTTTTCGAAGCACCCCCCTTACAACATTTTCAAAATTAAGAATTTCGATATTTTGACTTAAATTGATAAAGCTAGTCATAAATAGTATAAAATGTCCTTCGAAAAGACTTTGCGATGAAAATTGTGGAAAATATCGAAGAAAAACCCTTAATTTAGGTGTAAATTTGAATTTGAATTTTTCGAAGCACCCCCCTTACAACATTTTCAAAATTTTTCAAAATTTAGAATTTCGATATTTTGACTTAAATTGATAAAGCTAGTCATAAATAGTATAAAATTTCCTTCGAAAAGTCTTTGCGGTGAAAATTGTGGAAAATATCGAAGAAAAACCCTTAATTTAGGTGTAAATTTGAATTTGAATTTTTCGAAGCACCCCCCTTACAACATTTTCAAAATTTTTCAAAATTTAGAATTTCGATATTTTGACTTAAATTGATAAAGCTAGTCATAAGTAGTATAAAATGTCCTTCGAAAAGTCTTTGCGATGAAAATTGTGGAAAATATCGAAGAAAAACCCTTAATTTAGGTGTAAATTTGAATTTGAATTTTTCGAAGCACCCCCCTTACAACATTTTCAAAATTTTTCAAAATTTAGAATTTTGATATTTTGACTTAAGTTGATAGAGGTAGTCATAAGTAGTATAAAATGTCCTTCGAAAAGTCTTTGCGATGAAAATTGTGAAAAATATCAAAGAAAAACCCTTGATTTAGGTGTAAATTTGGATTTGAATTATTCGAAGCACCCCCCTTACAACATTTTCAAAATTTTTCAAAATTTAGAATTTTTATATTTTGACTTAAATTGATAAAGCTAGTCATAAGTAGTATAAAATGTCCTTCGAACAGTCTTTACGATGAAAATTGTGGAAAATATCGAAGAAAAACCCTTAATTTAGGTGTAAATTTGAATTTGAATTTTTCGAAGCACCCCCCTTACAACATTTTCAAAAATTTTTCAAAATTTAGAATTTCGATATTTTGACTTAAATTGATAAAGCTAGTCATAAATAGTATAAAATGTCCTTCGAAAAGTCTTTGCGATGAAAATTGTGGAAAATATCGAAGAAAAACCCTTAATTTAGGTGTAAATTTGAATTTGAATTTTTCGAAGCACCCCCCCTTACAACATTTTCAAAATTTTTCAAAATTTAGAATTTCGATATTTTGACTTAAATTGATAAAGCTAGTCATAAATAGTATAAAATTTCCTTCGAAAAGTCTTTGCGGTGAAAATTGTGGAAAATATCGAAGAAAAACCCTTAATTTAGGTGTAAATTTGAATTTGAATTTTTCGAAGCACCCCCCTTACAACATTTTCAAAATTTTTCAAAATTTAGAATTTTGATATTTTGACTTAAGTTGATAGAGGTAGTCATAAGTAGTATAAAATGTCCTTCGAAAAGTCTTTGCGGTGAAAATTGTGAAAAATATCAAAGAAAAACCCTTGATTTAGGTGTAAATTTGGATTTGAATTATTCGAAGCACCCCCCTTACAACATTTTCAAAATTTTTCAAAATTTAGAATTTTTATATTTTGACTTAAATTGATAAAGCTAGTCATAAGTAGTATAAAATGTCCTTCGAACAGTCTTTACGATGAAAATTGTGGAAAATATCGAAGAAAAACCCTTAATTTAGGTGTAAATTTGAATTTGAATTTTTCGAAGCACCCCCCTTACAACATTTTCAAAATTTTTCAAAATTTAGAATATCGATATTTTGACTTAAATTGATAAAGCTAGTCATAAATAGTATAAAATGTCCTTCGAAAAGTCTTTGCGGTGAAAATTGTGGAAAATATCGAAGAAAAACCCTTAATTTAGGTGTAAATTTGCATTTGAATTTTTCGAAGCACCCCCCTTACAACATTTTCAAAATTTAGAATTTCGATATTTTGACTTAAATTGATAAAGCTAGTCATAAATAGTATAAAATTTCCTTCGAAAAGTCTTTGCGGTGAAAATTGTGGAAAATATCGAAGAAAAACCCTTAATTTAGGTGTAAATTTGAATTTGAATTTTTCGAAGCACCCCCCTTACAACATTTTCAAAATTTTTCAAAATTTAGAATTTCGATATTTTGACTTAAATTGATAAAGCTAGTCATAAATAGTATAAAATGTCCTTCGAAAAGTCTTTGCGATGAAAATTGTGGAAAATATCGAAGAAAAACCCTTAATTTAGGTGTAAATTTGAATTTGAATTTTTCGAAGCACCCCCCTTACAACATTTTCAAAATTTTTCAAAATTTAGAATTTCGATATTTTGACTTAAATTGATAAAGCTAGTCATAAATAGTATAAAATGTCCTTCGAAAAGTCTTTGCGGTGAAAATTGTGGAAAATATCGAAGAAAAACCCTTAATTTAGGTGTAAATTTGAATTTGAATTTTTCGAAGCACCCCTCTTACAACATTTTCAAAATTTTTCAAAATTTAGAATTTCGATATTTTGACTTAAATTGATAAAGCTAGTCAT
The DNA here is from genome assembly GCA_018904025.1 of Zaprionus vittiger. NCBI lineage: Eukaryota > Metazoa > Arthropoda > Insecta > Diptera > Drosophilidae > Zaprionus > Zaprionus vittiger. The sequence goes on along the minus strand of JAEIFQ010001049.1, from coordinate 18,526 downwards.
AAGTAGTATAAAATGTCCTTCGAAAAGTCTTTGCGATGAAAATTGTGGAAAATATCGAAGAAAAACCCTTAATTTAGGTGTAAATTTGAATTTGAATTTTTCGAAGCACCCCCCTTACAACATTTTCAAAATTTTTCAAAATTTAGAATTTTGATATTTTGACTTAAGTTGATAGAGGTAGTCATAAGTAGTATAAAATGTCCTTCGAAAAGTCTTTGCGGTGAAAATTGTGAAAAATATCGAAGAAAAACCCTTGATTTAGGTGTAAATTTGGATTTGAATTATTCGAAGCACCCCCCTTACAACATTTTCAAAATTTTTCAAAATTTAGAATTTTTATATTTTGACTTAAATTGATAAAGCTAGTCATAAGTAGTATAAAATGTCCTTCGAACAGTCTTTACGATGAAAATTGTGGAAAATATCGAAGAAAAACCCTTAATTTAGGTGTAAATTTGAATTTGAATTTTTCGAAGCACCCCCCTTACAACATTTTCAAAATTTTTCAAAATTTAGAATATCGATATTTTGACTTAAATTGATAAAGCTAGTCATAAATAGTATAAAATGTCCTTCGAAAAGTCTTTGCGGTGAAAATTGTGGAAAATATCGAAGAAAAACCCTTAATTTAGGTGTAAATTTGAATTTGAATTTTTCGAAGCACCCCCCTTACAACATTTTCAAAATTTAGAATTTCGATATTTTGACTTAAATTGATAAAGCTAGTCATAAATAGTATAAAATTTCCTTCGAACAGTCTTTACGATGAAAATTGTGGAAAATATCGAAGAAAAACCCTTAATTTAGGTGTAAATTTGAATTTGAATTTTTCGAAGCACCCCCCTTACAACATTTTCAAAATTTTTCAAAATTTAGAATATCGATATTTTGACTTAAATTGATAAAGCTAGTCATAAATAGTATAAAATGTCCTTCGAAAAGTCTTTGCGGTGAAAATTGTGGAAAATATCGAAGAAAAACCCTTAATTTAGGTGTAAATTTGAATTTGAATTTTTCGAAGCACCCCCCTTACAACATTTTCAAAATTTTCAAAATTTAGAATTTCGATATTTTGACTTAAATTGATAAAGCTAGTCATAAATAGTATAAAATTTCCTTCGAAAAGTCTTTGCGGTGAAAATTGTGGAAAATATCGAAGAAAAACCCTTAATTTAGGTGTAAATTTGAATTTGAATTTTTCGAAGCACCCCCCTTACAACATTTTCAAAATTTTTCAAAATTTAGAATTTCGATATTTTGACTTAAATTGATAAAGCTAGTCATAAATAGTATAAAATGTCCTTCGAAAAGTCTTTGCGATGAAAATTGTGGAAAATATCGAAGAAAAGCCCTTAATTTAGGTGTAAATTTGAATTTGAATTTTTCGAAGCACCCCCTTAACAACATTTTCAAAATTTTTCAAAATTTAGAATTTCGATATTTTGACTTAAATTGATAAAGCTAGTCATAAGTAGTATAAAATGTCCTTCGAAAAGTCTTTGCGATTAAAATTGTGGAAAATATCGAAGAAAAACCCTTAATTTAGGTGTAAATTTGAATTTGAATTTTTCGAAGCACCCCCCTTACAACATTTTCAAAATTTTTCAAAATTTAGAATTTTGATATTTTGACTTAAGTTGATAGAGGTAGTCATAAGTAGTATAAAATGTCCTTCGAAAAGTCTTTGCGGTGAAAATTGTGGAAAATATCGAAGAAAAACCCTTAATTTAGGTGTAAATTTGAATTTGAATTTTTCGAAGCACCCCCCTTACAACATTTTCAAAATTTTTCAAAATTTAGAATTTTCGATATTTTGACTTAAATTGATAAAGCTAGTCATAAGTAGTATAAAATGTCCTTCGAAAAGTCTTTGCGATGAAAATTGTGGAAAATATCGAAGAAAAACCCTTAATTTAGGTGTAAATTTGAATTTGAATTTTTCGAAGCACCCCCTTACAACATTTTCAAAATTTTTCAAAATTTAGAATATCGATATTTTGACTTAAATTGATAAAGCTAGTCATAAATAGTATAAAATGTCCTTCGAAAAGTCTTTGCGATGAAAATTGTGGAAAATATCGAAGAAAAACCCTTAATTTAGGTGTAAATTTGAATTTGAATTTTTCGAAGCACCCCCCTTACAACATTTTCAAAATTTTTCAAAATTTAGAATTTTCGATATTTTGACTTAAATTGATAAAGCTAGTCATAAATAGTATAAAATGTCCTTCGAAAAGTCTTTGCGGTGAAAATTGTGGAAAATATCGAAGAAAAACCCTTAATTTAGGTGTAAATTTGAATTTGAATTTTTCGAAGCACCCCCTTACAACATTTTCAAAATTTTTCAAAATTTAGAATTTCGATATTTTGACTTAAATTGATAAAGCTAGTCATAAGTAGTATAAAATGTCCTTCGAAAAGTCTTTGCGATGAAAATTGTGGAAAATATCGAAGAAAAACCCTTAATTTAGGTGTAAATTTGAATTTGAATTTTTCGAAGCACCCCCTTACAACATTTTCAAAATTTTTCAAAATTTAGAATTTCGATATTTTGACTTAAATTGATAAAGCTAGTCATAAATAGTATAAAATGTCCTTCGAAAAGTCTTTGCGATGAAAATTGTGGAAAATATCGAAGAAAAACCCTTAATTTAGGTGTAAATTTGAATTTGAATTTTTTCGAAGCACCCCCTTACAACATTTTCAAAATTTTTCAAAATTTAGAATATCGATATTTTGACTTAAATTGATAAAGCTAGTCATAAATAGTATAAAATGTCCTTCGAAAAGTCTTTGCGATGAAAATTGTGGAAAATATCGAAGAAAAACCCTTAATTTAGGTGTAAATTTGAATTTGAATTTTTCGAAGCACCCCCTTACAACATTTTCAAAATTTTTCAAAATTTAGAATTTCGATATTTTGACTTAAATTGATAAAGCTAGTCATAAATAGTATAAAATGTCCTTCGAAAGTCTTTGCGATGAAAATTGTGGAAAATATCGAAGAAAAACCCTTAATTTAGGTGTAAATTTGAATTTGAATTTCCCGAAGCACCCCCCTTACAACATTTTCAAAATTTTTCAAAATTTAGAATTTTGATATTTTGACTTAAGTTGATAGAGGTAGTCATAAGTAGTATAAAATGTCCTTCGAAAAGTCTTTGCGATGAAAATTGTGGAAAATATCGAAGAAAAACCCTTAATTTAGGTGTAAATTTGAATTTGAATTTTCGAAGCACCCCCCTTACAACATTTTCAAAATTTTTCAAAATTTAGAATTTTGATATTTTGACTTAAATTGATAAAGCTAGTCATAAAGTAGTATAAAATGTCCTTCGAAAAGTCTTTGCGATGAAAATTGTGGAAAATATCGAAGAAAAACCCTTAATTTAGGTGTAAATTTGAATTTGAATTTTTCGAAGCACCCCCCTTACAACATTTTCAAAATTTTTCAAAATTTAGAATTTCGATATTTTGACTTAAATTGATAAAGCTAGTCATAAATAGTATAAAATGTCCTTCGAAAAGTCTTTGCGATGAAAATTGTGGAAAATATCGAAGAAAAACCCTTAATTTAGGTGTAAATTTGAATTTGAATTTTTCGAAGCACCCCCTTACAACATTTTCAAAATTTTTCAAAATTTAGAATTTCGATATTTTGACTTAAATTGATAAAGCTAGTCATAAATAGTATAAAATGTCCTTCGAAAAGTCTTTGCGATGAAAAATTGTGGAAAATATCGAAGAAAAACCCTTAATTTAGGTGTAAATTTGAATTTGAATTTTCGAAGCACCCCCTTATAACATTTTCAAAATTTTTCAAAATTTAGAATTTCGATATTTTGACTTAAATTGATAAAGCTAGTCATAAGTAGTATAAAATGTCCTTCGAAAAGTCTTTGCGATGAAAATTGTGGAAAAATATCGAAGAAAAACCCTTAATTTAGGTGTAAATTTGAATTTGAATTTTCGAAGCACCCCCCTTACAACATTTTCAAAATTTTTCAAAATTTAGAATTTCGATATTTTGACTTAAATTGATAAAGCTAGTCATAAATAGTATAAAATGTCCTTCGAAAAGTCTTTGCGATGAAAATTGTGGAAAATATCGAAGAAAAACCCTTAATTTAGGTGTAAATTTGAATTTGAATTTTTCTGAAGCACCCCCTTACAACATTTTCAAAATTTTTCAAAATTTAGAATTTTGATATTTTGACTTAAATTGATAAAGCTAGTCATAAATAGTATAAAAATGTCCTTCGAAAAGTCTTTGCGGTGAAAATTGTGAAAAATATCGAAGAAAAACCCTTAATTTAGGTGTAAATTTGAATTTGAATTTTTCGAAGCACCCCCCTTACAACATTTTCAAAATTTTTCAAAATTTAGAATTTTGGATATTTTGACTTAAATTGATAAAGGTAGTCATAAATAGTATAAAATGTCCTTCGAAAAGTCTTTGCGGTGAAAATTGTGGAAAATATCGAAGAAAAACCCTTAATTTAGGTGTAAATTTGAATTTGAATTTTTCGAAGCACCCCCTTACAACATTTTCAAAATTTTTCAAAATTTAGAATTTCGATATTTTGACTTAAATTGATAAAGCTAGTCATAAATAGTATAAAATGTCCTTCGAAAAGTCTTTGCGATGAAAATTGTGGAAAATATCGAAGAAAAACCCTTAATTTAGGTGTAAAAAATTTGAATTTGAATTTTTCGAAGCACCCCCCCTTACAACATTTTCAAAATTTTTTCAAAATTTAGAATATCGATATTTTGACTTAAATTGATAAAGCTAGTCATAAATAGTATAAAATGTCCTTCGAAAAAGTCTTTGCGATGAAAATTGTGGAAAATATCGAAGAAAAACCCTTAATTTAGGTGTAAATTTGAATTTGAATTCTTCGAAGCACCCCCCTTACAACATTTTCAAAATTTTTCAAAATTTTTAGAATTTCGATATTTTGACTTAAATTGATAAAGCTAGTCATAAATAGTAAAAAAATGTCCTTCGAAAGTCTTTGCGATGAAAATTGTGGAAAATATCGAAGAAAAACCCTTAATTTAGGTGTAAAATTTGAATTTGAATTTTTCGAAGCACCCCCCTTACAACATTTTCAAAATTTTTCAAAATTTAGAATTTCGATATTTTGACTTAAATTGATAAAGCTAGTCATAAATAGTATAAAATGTCCTTCGAAAAGTCTTTGCGATGAAAATTGTGGAAAAATATCGAAGAAAAACCCTTAATTTAGGTGTAAATTTGAATTTGAATTTTTCGAAGCACCCCCCTTACAACATTTTCAAAATTTTTCCAAAATTTAGATTTTCGATATTTTGACTTAAATTGATAAAGCTAGTCATAAATAGTATAAAATGTCCTTCTGAAAAGTCTTTGCGATGAAAATTGTGGAGAATATCGAAGAAAACCCTTAATTAAGGTTAAATTTGATTTGATATTTGAAGCACCCCCTTACAACATTTTCAAAATTTTTCCAAAATTTAGAATTTCGATATTTTGACTTAAATTGATAAAGCTAGTCATAAAGTAGTATAAAATGTCCTTCGAACAGTCTTTACGATGAAAATTGTGGAAAATATCGAAGAAAAACCCTTAATTTAGGTGTAAATTTGTGATATAAAAGCACCGACCTTACAACATTTGAAAAATTTTTCGCACTTTAGAATTTTGATATTTTGACTTAAAATTGATAGAGGTAGTCATAAGTAGTATAAAATGTCCTTCGAAAAAGTCTTTGCGATGAAAAATTGTGGAAAATATCGAAGAAAAACCCTTAATTTAGGTGTAAATTTGAATTTGAATTTTCGAAGCACCCCCATTACAACATTTTCAAAATTTTTTCAAAATTTAGAATTTCGATATTTTGACTTAAGTTGATAGAGCAAGTCATAGGGTAGTATAAAATTTCCTTCGAAAAGTCTTTGCGGTGAAAATTGTGGAAAATATCGAAGAAAAACCCTTAATTTAGGTGTAAATTTGAATTTGAATTTTTCGAAGCACCCCCCTTACAACATTTTCAAAATTTTTCAAAATTTAGAATATCGATATTTTGACTTAAATTGATAAAGCTAGTCATAAATAGTATAAAATGTCCTTCGAAAAGTCTTTGCGATGAAAATTGTGGAAAATATCGAAGAAAAACCCTTAATTTAGGTGTAAATTTGAATTTGAATTTTTCGAAGCACCCCCATTACAACATTTTCAAAATTTTTCAAAATTTAGAATTTTGATATTTTGACTTAAATTGATAAAGCTAGTCATAAATAGTATAAAATGTCCTTCGAAAAGTCTTTGCGATGAAAATTGTGGAAAATATCGAAGAAAAACCCTTAATTAAGGTGTAAATTTGAATTTGAATTTTTCGAAGCACCCCCCTTACAACATTTTCAAAATTTTTCAAAATTTAGAATTTCGATATTTTGACTTAAATTGATAAAGCTAGTCATAAATAGTATAAAATGTCCTTTGAAAAGTCTTTGCGATGAAAATTGTGGAAAATATCGAAGAAAAACCCTTAATTTAGGTGTAAATTTGAATTTGAATTTTTCGAAGCACCCCCCTTACAACATTTTCAAAATTTTTCAAAATTTAGAATTTCGATATTTTGACTTAAATTGATAAAGCTAGTCATAAATAGTATAAAATGTCCTTCGAAAAGTCTTTGCGATGAAAATTGTGGAAAATATCGAAGAAAAACCCTTAATTTAGGTGTAAATTTGAATTTGAATTTTCGAAGCACCCCCTTACAACATTTTCAAAATTTTTCAAAATTTAGAATTTCGATATTTTGACTTAAATTGATAGAGGTAGTCATAAATAGTATAAAATGTCCTTCGAAAAGTCTTTGCGATGAAAATTGTGGAAAATATCGAAGAAAAACCCTTAATTTAGGTGTAAATTTGAATTTGAATTTTTCGAAGCACCCCCCCTTACAACATTTTCAAAATTTTTCAAAATTTAGAATTTCGATATTTTGACTTAAATTGATAAAGCTAGTCATAAATAGTATAAAATGTCCTTCGAAAAGTCTTTGCGATGAAAATTGTGGAAAATATCGAAGAAAAACCCTTAATTTAGGTGTAAATTTGAATTTGAATTTTTCGAAGCACCCCCCTTACAACATTTTCAAAATTTTTCAAAATTTAGAATTTCGATATTTTGACTTAAATTGATAAAGCTAGTCATAAATAGTATAAAATGTCCTTCGAAAAGTCTTTGCGATGAAAATTGTGGAAAATATCGAAGAAAAACCCTTAATTTAGGTGTAAATTTGAATTTGAATTTTTCGAAGCACCCCCCTTACAACATTTTCAAAATTTTTCAAAATTTAGAATTTCGATATTTTGACTTAAATTGATAAAGCTAGTCATAAATAGTATAAAATGTCCTTCGAAAAGTCTTTGCGGTGAAAATTGTGGAAAATATCGAAGAAAAACCCTTAATTTAGGTGTAAATTTGAATTTGAATTGAAGCACCCCCCTTACAACATTTTCAAAATTTTTTCAAAATTTAGAATTTTTGATATTTTGACTTAAGTTGATAAAGCTAGTCATAAATAGTATAAAATGTCCTTCGAAAAGTCTTTGCGGTGAAAATTGTGGAAAATATCGAAGAAAAACCCTTAATTTAGGTGTAAATTTGAATTTGAATTTTCGAAGCACCCCCCTTACAACATTTTCAAAATTTTTCAAAATTTAGAATTTTCGATATTTTGACTTAAATTGATAAAGCTAGTCATAAATAGTATAAAATGTCCTTCGAAAAGTCTTTGCGGTGAAAATTGTGGAAAATATCGAAGAAAAACCCTTAATTTAGGTGTAAATTTGAATTTGAATTTTTCGAAGCACCCCCCTTACAACATTTTCAAAATTTTTCAAAATTTAGAATATCGATATTTTGACTTAAATTGATAAAGCTAGTCATAAATAGTATAAAATGTCCTTCGAAAAGTCTTTGCGATGAAAATTGTGGAAAATATCGAAGAAAAACCCTTAATTTAGGTGTAAATTTGAATTTGAATTTTTCGAAGCACCCCCCTTACAACATTTTCAAAATTTTTCAAAATTTAGAATTTCGATATTTTGACTTAAATTGATAAAGCTAGTCATAAATAGTATAAAATGTCCTTCGAAAAGTCTTTGCGGTGAAAATTGTGGAAAATATCGAAGAAAAACCCTTAATTTAGGTGTAAATTTGAATTTGAATTTTTTCGAAGCACCCCCCTTACAACATTTTCAAAATTTTTCAAAATTTAGAATTTCGATATTTTGACTTAAATTGATAAAGCTAGTCATAAATAGTATAAAATGTCCTTCGAAAAGTCTTTGCGATGAAAATTGTGGAAAATATCGAAGAAAAACCCTTAATTTAGGTGTAAATTTGAATTTGAATTTTTCGAAGCACCCCCCTTACAACATTTTCAAAATTTTTCAAAATTTAGATTTTCGATATTTTGACTTAAATTGATAAAGCTAGTCATAAATAGTATAAAATGTCCTTCGAAAAGTCTTTGCGATGAAAATTGTGGAGAATATCGAAGAAAAACCCTTAATTAAGGTGTAAATTTGAATTGAATATTGAAGCACCCCCTTACAACATTTTCAAAATTTTTCAAAATTTAGAATTTCGATATTTTGACTTAAATTGATAAAGCTAGTCATAAGTAGTATAAAATGTCCTTCGAACAGTCTTTACGATGAAAATTGTGGAAAATATCGAAGAAAAACCCTTAATTTAGGTGTAAATTTGTGATCAAAATTAAAGCACCCACCTTACAACATTTTCAAAATTTTTCAAAATTTAGAATTTTGATATTTTGACTTAAATTGATAGAGGTAGTCATAAGTAGTATAAAATGTCCTTCGAAAAGTCTTTGCGATGAAAATTGTGGAAAATATCGAAGAAAAACCCTTAATTTAGGTGTAAATTTGAATTTGAATTTTTCGAAGCACCCCCCTTACAACATTTTCAAAATTTTTCAAAATTTAGAATTTTGATATTTTGACTTAAGTTGATAGAGGTAGTCATAAGTAGTATAAAATTTCCTTCGAAAAGTCTTTGCGGTGAAAATTGTGGAAAATATCGAAGAAAAACCCTTAATTTAGGTGTAAATTTGAATTTGAATTTTTCGAAGCACCCCCCTTACAACATTTTCAAAATTTTTCAAAATTTAGAATATCGATATTTTGACTTAAATTGATAAAGCTAGTCATAAATAGTATAAAATGTCCTTCGAAAAGTCTTTGCGATGAAAATTGTGGAAAATATCGAAGAAAAACCCTTAATTTAGGTGTAAATTTGAATTTGAATTTTTCGAAGCACCCCCCATACAACATTTTCAAAATTTTTCAAAATTTAGAATTTCGATATTTTGACTTAAATTGATAAAGCTAGTCATAAATAGTATAAAATGTCCTTCGAAAAGTCTTTGCGATGAAAATTGTGGAGAATATCGAAGAAAAACCCTTAATTAAGGTGTAAATTTGTGATAAAGCACCCCCCTTACAACATTTTCAAAATTTTTCAAAATTTAGAATTTTGATATTTTGACTTAAATTGATAAAGCTAGTCATAAGTAGTATAAAATGTCCTTCGAAAAGTCTTTGCGATGAAAATTGTGGAAAATATCGAAGAAAAACCCTTAATTTAGGTGTAAATTTGAATTTGAATTTTTCGAAGCACCCCCCTTACAACATTTTCAAAATTTTTCAAAATTTAGAATTTCGATATTTTGACTTAAATTGATAAAGCTAGTCATAAATAGTATAAAATGTCCTTCGAAAAGTCTTTGCGGTGAAAATTGTGGAAAATATCGAAGAAAAACCCTTAATTTAGGTGTAAATTTGAATTTGAATTTTTCGAAGCACCCCCCTTACAACATTTTCAAAATTTTTCAAAATTTAGAATTTCGATATTTTGACTTAAATTGATTAAGCTAGTCATAAATAGTATAAAATGTCCTTCGAAAAGTCTTTGCGATGAAAATTGTGGAAAATATCGAAGAAAAACCCTTAATTTAGGTGTAAATTTGTGATAAAGCACCCCCCTTACAACATTTTCAAAATTTTTCAAAATTTAGAATTTTGATATTTTGACTTAAGTTGATAGAGGTAGTCATAAGTAGTATAAAATTTCCTTCGAAAAGTCTTTGCGGTGAAAATTGTGGAAAATATCGAAGAAAAACCCTTAATTTAGGTGTAAATTTGAATTTGAATTTTTCGAAGCACCCCCCTTACAACATTTTCAAAATTTTTCAAAATTTAGAATTTCGATATTTTGACTTAAATTGATAAAGCTAGTCATAAATAGTATAAAATGTCCTTCGAAAAGTCTTTGCGATGAAAATTGTGGAAAATATCGAAGAAAAACCCTTAATTTAGGTGTAAATTTGAATTTGAATTTTTCGAAGCACCCCCCTTACAACATTTTCAAAATTTTTCAAAATTTAGAATATCGATATTTTGACTTAAATTGATAAAGCTAGTCATAAATAGTATAAAATTTCCTTCGAAAAGTCTTTGCGGTGAAAATTGTGGAAAATATCGAAGAAAAACCCTTAATTTAGGTGTAAATTTGAATTTGAATTTTTCGAAGCACCCCCCTTACAACATTTTCAAAATTTTTCAAAATTTAGAATTTCGATATTTTGACTTAAATTGATAAAGCTAGTCATAAATAGTATAAAATGTCCTTCGAAAAGTCTTTGCGATGAAAATTGTGGAAAATATCGAAGAAAAACCCTTAATTTAGGTGTAAATTTGAATTTGAATTTTTCGAAGCACCCCCCTTACAACATTTTCAAAATTTTTCAAAATTTAGAATTTCGATATTTTGACTTAAATTGATAAAGCTAGTCATAAATAGTATAAAATGTCCTTCGAAAAGTCTTTGCGATGAAAATTGTGGAAAATATCGAAGAAAAACCCTTAATTTAGGTGTAAATTTGAATTTGAATTTTTCGAAGCACCCCCCTTACAACATTTTCAAAATTTTTCAAAATTTAGATTTTCGATATTTTGACTTAAATTGATAAAGCTAGTCATAAATAGTATAAAATGTCCTTCGAAAAGTCTTTGCGATGAAAATTGTGGAGAATATCGAAGAAAAACCCTTAATTAAGGTGTAAATTTGTGATAAAGCACCCCCCTTACAACATTTTCAAAATTTTTCAAAATTTAGAATTTTGATATTTTGACTTAAATTGATAAAGCTAGTCATAAGTAGTATAAAATGTCCTTCGAACAGTCTTTACGATGAAAATTGTGGAAAATATCGAAGAAAAACCCTTAATTTAGGTGTAAATTTGTGATAAAGCACCCACCTTACAACATTTTCAAAATTTTTCAAAATTTAGAATTTTGATATTTTGACTTAAATTGATAGAGGTAGTCATAAGTAGTATAAAATGTCCTTCGAAAAGTCTTTGCGATGAAAATTGTGGAAAATATCGAAGAAAAACCCTTAATTTAGGTGTAAATTTGAATTTGAATTTTTCGAAGCACCCCCCTTACAACATTTTCAAAATTTTTCAAAATTTAGAATTTTGATATTTTGACTTAAGTTGATAGAGGTAGTCATAAGTAGTATAAAATTTCCTTCGAAAAGTCTTTGCGGTGAAAATTGTGGAAAATATCGAAGAAAAACCCTTAATTTAGGTGTAAATTTGAATTTGAATTTTTCGAAGCACCCCCCTTACAACATTTTCAAAATTTTTCAAAATTTAGAATATCGATATTTTGACTTAAATTGATAAAGCAAGTCATAAATAGTATAAAATGTCCTTCGAAAAGTCTTTGCAATGAAAATTGTGGAAAATATCGAAGAAAAACCCTTAATTTAGGTGTAAATTTGAATTTGAATTTTTCGAAGCATCCCCCTTACAACATTTTCAAAATTTTTCAAAATTTAGAATATCGATATTTTGACTTAAATTGATAAAGCTAGTCATAAATAGTATAAAATGTCCTTCGAAAAGTTTTTGCGATGAAAATTGTGGAAAATATCGACGAAAAACCCTTAATTTAGGTGTAAATTTGAATTTGAATTTTTCGAAGCACCCCCCTTACAACATTTTCAAAATTTTTCAAAATTTAGAATTTCGATATTTTGACTTAAATTGATAAAGCTAGTCATAAATAGTATAAAATGTCCTTCGAAAAGTCTTTGCGGTGAAAATTGTGGAAAATATCGAAGAAAAACCCTTAATTTAGGTGTAAATTTGAATTTGAATTTTTCGAAGCCCCCCCCTTACAACATTTTCAAAATTTTTCAAAATTTAGAATTTCGATATTTTGACTTAAATTGATTAAGCTAGTCATAAATAGTATAAAATGTCCTTCGAAAAGTCTTTGCGATGAAAATTGTGGAAAATATCGAAGAAAAACCCTTAATTTAGGTGTAAATTTGTGATAAAGCACCCCCTTACAACATTTTCAAAATTTTTAAAAATTTAGAATTTTGATATTTTGACTTAAATTGATAAAGCTAGTCATAAGTAGTATAAAATGTCCTTCGAAAAGTCTTTGCGGTGAAAATTGTGAAAAATATCGAAGAAAAACCCTTAATTTAGGTGTAAATTTGAATTTGAATTTTTCGAAGCACCCCCCTTACAACATTTTCAAAATTTTTCAAAATTTAGAATTTTGATATTTTGACTTAAATTGATAAAGCTAGTCATAAGTAGTATAAAATGTCCTTCGAACAGTCTTTACGATGAAAATTGTGGAAAATATCGAAGAAAAACCCTTAATTTAGGTGTAAATTTGTGATAAAGCACCAGCCTTACAACATTTTCAAAATTTTTCAAAATTTAGAATTTTGATATTTTGACTTAAATTGATAGAGGTAGTCATAAGTAGTATAAAATGTCCTTTGAAAAGTCTTTGCGATGAAAATTGTGGAAAATATCGAAGAAAAACCCTTAATTTAGGTGTAAATTTGAATTTGAATTTTTCGAAGCACCCCCCTTACAACATTTTCAAAATTTTTCAAAATTTAGAATTTTGATATTTTGACTTAAGTTGATAGAGGTAGTCATAAGTAGTATAAAATTTCCTTCGAAAAGTCTTTGCGGTGAAAATTGTGGAAAATATCGAAGAAAAACCCTTAATTTAGGTGTAAATTTGAATTTGAATTTTTCGAAGCACCCCCCTTACAACATTTTCAAAATTTTTCCAAATTTAGAATATCGATATTTTGACTTAAATTGATAAAGCTAGTCATAAATAGTATAAAATGTCCTTCGAAAAGTCTTTGCGATGAAAATTGTGGAAAATATCGAAGAAAAACCCTTAATTTAGGTGTAAATTTGAATTTGAATTTTTCGAAGCATCCCCCTTACAACATTTTCAAAATTTTTCAAAATTTAGAATATCGATATTTTGACTTAAATTGATAAAGCTAGTCATAAATAGTATAAAATGTCCTTCGAAAAGTTTTTGCGATGAAAATTGTGGAAAATATCGACGAAAAACCCTTAATTTAGGTGTAAATTTGAATTTGAATTTTTCGAAGCACCCCCCTTACAACATTTTCAAAATTTTTCAAAATTTAGAATTTCGATATTTTGACTTAAATTGATAAAGCTAGTCATAAATAGTATAAAATGTCCTTCGAAAAGTCTTTGCGGTGAAAATTGTGGAAAATATCGAAGAAAAACCCTTAATTTAGGTGTAAATTTGAATTTGAATTTTTCGAAGCCCCCCTTACAACATTTTCAAAATTTTTCAAAATTTTGAATTTCGATATTTTGACTTAAATTGATTAAGCTAGTCATAAATAGTATAAAATGTCCTTCGAAAAGTCTTTGCGATGAAAATTGTGGAAAATATCGAAGAAAAACCCTTAATTTAGGTGTAAATTTGTGATAAAGCACCCCCCTTACAACATTTTCAAAATTTTTAAAAATTTAGAATTTTGATATTTTGACTTAAATTGATAAAGCTAGTCATAAGTAGTATAAAATGTCCTTCGAAAAGTCTTTGCGGTGAAAATTGTGAAAAATATCGAAGAAAAACCCTTAATTTAGGTGTAAATTTGAATTTGAATTTTTCGAAGCACCCCCCTTACAAAATTTTCAAAATTTTTCAAAATTTAGAATTTCGATATTTTGACTTAAATTGATAAAGCTAGTCATAAATAGTATAAAATGTCCTTCGAAAAGTCTTTGCGGTGAAAATTGTGGAAAATATCGAAGAAAAACCCTTAATTTAGGTGTAAATTTGAATTTGAATTTTTCGAAGCACCCCCCTTACAACATTTTCAAAATTTTTCAAAATTTAGAATTTCGATATTTTGACTTAAATTGATAAAGGTAGTCATAAGTAGTATAAAATGTCCTTCGAAAAGTCTTTGCGATGAAAATTGTGGAAAATATCGAAGAAAAACCCTTAATATAGGTGTAAATTTGAATTTGAATTTTTCGAAGCACCCCCCTTACAACATTTTCAAAATTTTTCAAAATTTAGAATATCGATATTTTGACTTAAATTGATAAAGCTAGTCATAAATAGTATAAAATGTCCTTCGAAAAGTCTTTGCGATGAAAATTGTGGAAAATATCGAAGAAAAACCCTTAATTTAGGTGTAAATTTGAATTTGAATTTTTCGAAGCACCCCCCTTACAACATTTTCAAAATTTTTCAAAATTTAGAATTTCGATATTTTGACTTAAATTGATAAAGCTAATCATAAATAGTATAAAATTTCCTTCGAAAAGTCTTTGCGGTGAAAATTGTGGAAAATATCGAAGAAAAACCCTTAATTTAGGTGTAAATTTGAATTTGAATTTTTCGAAGCACCCCCCTTACAACATTTTCAAAATTTAGAATTTTGATATTTTGACTTAAATTGATAGAGGTAGTCATAAGTAGTATAAAATGTCCTTCGAAAAGTCTTTGCGATGAAAATTGTGGAAAATATCGAAGAAAAACCCTTAATTTAGGTGTAAATTTGAATTTGAATTTTTCGAAGCACCCCCCTTACAACATTTTCAAAATTTTTCAAAATTTAGAATATTGATATTTTGACTTAAATTGATAAAGCTAGTCATAAATAGTATAAAATGTCCTTCGAACAGTCTTTACGATGAAAATTGTGGAAAATATCGAAGAAAAACCCTTAATTTAGGTGTAAATTTGAATTTGAATTTTTCGAAGCACCCCCCTTACAACATTTTCAAAATTTAGAATATCGATATTTTGACTTAAATTGATAAAGCTAGTCATAAATAGTATAAAATGTCATTCGAAAAGTCTTTGCGATGAAAATTGTGGAAAATATCGAAGAAAAACCCTTAATTTAGGTTGAATGTGGTGGCGGCAATGATTTCTTCCTTCTTGGGGGGATCGTAGAGTTGGGTGAAATTGGCTGTGGAAAACTGAACTCCGACGCGAAAACAATTCGAAAATAAAGTACAATGCGGGGCGCGTGGTATTCACTTCACTGTGTATATTTTTCAACTGATTTCTTTTTATGTTACATATTTAGCTTAAGCCTAACTTAACATAATCTGGATAAAAGAGTGCGAGAGCCCTTGGTGACTTCTCGCACTGTTTACGCCGAAATGCTGCCTACTTCTCGGCGGCTACGTTTCGACGTAAACATCCCGCCCCCCTTGCAATACTATTGCAAATAGATGGGGCCGGGATCTTTTTGGAAGCCGCTGGAGGGGCTTGAGGGGCGCTGGCGGACTATGTCTTGAAGACACCGGAAAGTACCCAGCCGAACAGAGTGTTCTGGGCCAACGGTAGTCCACCGTGGGATGGAACCAGCCCTGGAAGGAGTACGTCTCCGTAGACGTCGGCCCACAGAACAATGGAGACTCTGCTTGGCACATGGCACCGAGAGTCCGCCAGCGTAATGCCCGGATAAGTAGATATATATTGGGGGTTCTGGGACAAAAAGTGGAGTGGGGAATAAAAATTAATGGGGTGTGACGAGGGGGGGGGTTAGGTAATTAAGGTACCTAATTAGCATATTAATGGGTTTTTTTGGGGTGATCGGTCAATTTAGGGTCCTAATTAGCATATTAATGGGTTTTTTTGGGGTGATCGGTCAATTTAGGGTCCTAATTAGCATATTAATAGGTTTTTTCTGGGACAAAAAGTGGAGTGGGTGGGATAAAATCAGCGGTGCGTGACGAGGGGTCAGAAATTTAGGGTCCTAATTCGGTAATAAATTAGGGTGGGAAGTGTTAAAGGTTGACAGGTGAGTTTATGAAAATGAGCATGCATGATCATGTTTACATGAACACGTGTTAGGGTTTGTGGGTGCATGCACGCTTCAGTGCACACACATACTAACACATGGGGATCGCTGACGAGGGGTCGGAAATTTAGGGTCCTAATTCGGTAATAAATTAGGGTGGGAAGTGTTAAAGGTTGACAGGTGAGTTTATGAAAATGAGCATGCATGATCATGTTTACATGAACACGTGTTAGGGTTTTTGGGTGCATGCACGCTTCAGTGCACACACGCGTGTGACTCATAGGGTTAACAGGTGAGTATATGCAAATGAGCACGCATGATCGTGTTTACATACACACTTGTTAGGGTGTGTGGGTGAATGCATGCGTCAGTGCACACACGCATGTGACTCATGGGGATCGCTGACGAGGGTAATATTTGAGAGGCCGGGACACCCTACCACAACATGTTAATGTGTGTATCGCCTCTTTTGTGACCCTAGCCGTGACCGTGACCATGAAAACGATCGTTACGGTAAGGGTGTCCTCAAGCGTGCTAATTGATCGTCAGCACGTGGTTAATCATGAAATGTGTAAACAGCTACCACAACAACTTGTTGATTATGTATATTAGTTTTGTGTATGTGTGCGTGTGTGTGATCAGTAATCCTATTTTAATATGCTAATTTTCTAATTGATAATTCAATGTGAGAAATTTCACATGACAACCCCCATGTGAAAGTAGTATCCCTATCATGATATGTTAGTGCGTAAAGAAAACTCTTCAACCTGTTGCCCTAACGGTTTACTATGTTTGTTTGCACCTGTTCTCCTGCTATTCAGCGTGGGAACTATCTTGAATCCTAATTATTTTCTATGAACCGAGGGTGGTTGGGCGTAGTATGCAGCTAAACAGCAATAACTGTTAAACAACTAAACAGCTAAACAACAACAACAACAACAGCTAAACAGCTAAGCAACAACAACAGCTAACAGCTAAACAGCAATAACAACAGCTAAACAACAACAATAGCTAAACAGCTAAACAACAACAACAGCTAAACAGCTAAACAGCAACAACAACAACAGCTAAACAGCTAAACAGCAACAACAATAACAGCTAAACAGCTAAACAACAGCTAAACAGCTAAACAGCTAAACAACAACAACAACAACAGCTAAACAGCTAAACAGCTGAACAACAACAACAACAGCTAAACAGCTAAAGAACAGCTAAACAGCTAAACAACAATAGCAACAACAACAAGTTGATTTTAAATAAAATTTTTATTTTATAAATTTTAAGGCTAGTTTATTATAATAATTAATTATTTTTTCTGCCTCGTTTTTTTGGTATCGCTCAAAGCAGCATGCACAGGTATCCGGTCCTTCTTGCGCCTCATCGGAAGACCATGGACATGAAGATCTGTGTGTCCCATGTATGGATGTCTTGTATGGAGACTTTTCCGCCAGCTTCAAGTTTGATCGTATTTCTTTGATCTTTTTAAGATCGTGATGGTGAATTATACCATTATAACGATTCAGAAACTCCTTTATTGTTACCGAGTTCATATTGCTTCTTTTTTTTTGTATGTATATATTTTAAGAGTCTTCTCGAATTCTTCCTTCCTCAAAGTCTCGTCTTAAACTGAGCTTGAGTTTGAAGAAATAGGTGACTTTATCTTCATAACATTAGAATCTTCTTATTCTTTCTTCTTCTTTCTTTTCATCTATCTCTTTCCCTCCCCCCCCCCCTGTCTGTAGGTAACTTCACCCCCGTAACAAAGAGTTTGGTTTTTCTTTCTTGTATGTTCTTTTTCTTTATTTAATGTTTACATTTGACAAAGGTAGCTTATATAAGAATTTTAGACATGTAGTTTATATGACGTAATAAGTTTTTTAACATCATGTTGTTGAATAACAAAGTAAAAGCAGGCACATGTTTCTGTATTATCATAACAAGATTTACAGAATTCAAAATGTTCTCCAAATTGTGTCTTTATAATTTTGAAATTTCCAACTTCCATAAACATTTTCCTTGACTTGATAAGAAATTCCAGATCCGCTTCAGTTAATATATTTCCAAAGTCAGATATTAAAATATTAATTTTATTTATTAAATTTGAAAAATTACTATTATTGTTTTCTTCCATGTTTAAAGATGTTCTCTCTCACAACTCTCAAAGTAGTTTAAAATTTTATGAGCATTATTCAATGCACATACCCCTTCCATATAATGTAGTGAACAATATGGAAACTGGTTCCCATCCATTTCATTTAATTTAGAAGAACCAAGTTCATGAATATCTATTATATCATAGGT
>JAEIFQ010001047.1:0-24905 GCA_018904025.1 Zaprionus vittiger | reverse complement strand
ACTGGAAAAGGAACTCGGAGGTCAAGAAGTGGGTCAAATTCTACTGACGAGATGGATTCGAACTTGGATGACACAGTTGTCGAGACTTCTGGGAAATCGGATGCACATGGTGACTTGATACGTAATTTGATGAACATGATGCAGAAAATGGATGAGCGAAACGGTCAATTATATAACTCCGTGAGGAACATGGAGGATCGGTAAAATAAATTGGCCATCTTTGTGGGAAAATGTCAACAGACAGACAGACAGACAGACAGACAGACAGACAGACAGACAGACAGACAGACAGACAGACAGACAGACAGACAGACAGACAGACAGACAGACAGACAGACAGACAGACAGACAGACAGACAGACAGACAGACAGACAGACAGACAGACAGACAGACAGACAGACAGACAGACAGACAGACAGACAGACAGACAAGACAGACAGACAGACAGACAGACAGACAGACAGACAGACAGACAGACAGACAGACAGACAGACAGACAGACAGACAGACAGACAGACAGACAGACAGACAGACAGACAGACAGACAGACAGACAGACAGACAGACAGACAGACAGACAGACAGGCCATGACCGCTTGATCCTAGACATGAATATATATACTTTATGCCCCTCCTGTTACAACATTTCCACAAAGTTAGATAACTTAAATATAAAAATTGTTAAATATCAAATACAAAAGTACAAGGGAAAAAAATTTTTTTTACTTTTTCTAATGATTTTCGGTTGATTTTCTAATAGACTATGATGAAAATAATAACTTTTAGTATAGCCCTTAGCCGTGTGTGTGACAGAAAAAGTCAAGTTACCTTGGTTTCGAAAAATTTGAGAGAAAAAAGCAAATGTAACTGTTGCGACTTCACGTACATTTAAGTCTATTTGAATTTGAATTTAAATTTAAGTTTTGTTTGGCTGCATAATTCGAACCACCATTAGCATTATCGATACTTGTATCAATACCGATATATTAAAGAAGCGGCACCTCTAGCGGAGGATGAACAAGTTGGCAGGTCTCGACAACCAACGGCGGCAAAAACACATAAAATTAAATACTGCCTCTTTTTGTAACATTCTAATTTTACGCCATAACGACTCGAAATAGTCAATAAACAATTATAAAGTTTTAGTGTCTCTTTTGATATCCATCACAGTATGAACTCGTAACATCTTTAATTTTATGTGTACCTCATTAATTTATGTCATGCATATTAAAAGCGAGCTTTATTGATGTGTGTGTGTGGTGAAATTGTGAAAAAGACGTTGCAACTTCTTGTGAAATAGACGCACACATAGACATATAGACACGAGGCAATGCCGGCGTATGATGAAATTACGCAGCGGTAAGCAAATGAAAAAGCAGAACATGGATTTTAATTCGAACGACATGACTGGAAAAGGAACTCCGAGGTCAAGAAGTGGGTCAAATTCTACTGACGAGATGGATTCGAACTTGGATGACACAGTTGTCGAGACTTCTGGGAAATCGGATGCACATGGTGACTTGATACGTAATTTGATGAACATGATGCAGAAAATGGATGAGCGAAACGGTCAATTATATAACTCCGTGAGGAACATGGAGGATCGGCAAAATAAATTGGCCATCTTTGTGGAAAATGTCAACGTTACTCAATCGGAGCTGGCTAAGCAAGTAGTCAGCATAAAGAACACAATGCTTCATGTCACTGGAGGCACTACTGGAGGTATATGTGGACAATTTGGCGCCTTGGATGGCGCAGAACCTGTGAGCATTCCTGGAAGTTCACAGAAACAATTTGATGCTGTCAGAAATTCACGTCTATTGGGCACTAATCGATGTGCGCGTGATGATCGTGGCGCTGTTGGAGGTGCGCAGTATTCAGAAGACAACAGAAGTGAAATTGGAAATGTCGGCGCTGTTACAGGCGCGCGTGGCAAAATTGGCACTACTGGCGGTGCAGATGACTTTGGCGTCGTGGGATCTGGTGTCGGTACATACGAACAAATGAAAGGCGTATTCAACATGGACGCTAACGAAGGCTCACGTAATCTTGGCATAAATGGTTCTGGCGGCTTAGGAGACGCTGGAGATGGTATTGGTATGGACGGGGTCGATGGTGTTGGTGGTGGTTTATTGGGTTCAGCCAGATTGAACAGTAGCAGAAATGTGTTGCAACATCCTCCACTCGTATTCCCTCGAAAACTCATTGATTTGTTTTGGGAGTCGTCGAACGCTTTTGGATATTCTTAACTGGAAAATCTGTTGAGGCTACAAAAAAGCATAAAGGGAGCGGCCAGAGATTAAGTCAAGGGTTTGCTTATAAATCCTATGAATGTTGAACATGTTATGAATCGTTTAGAGTTCACTTATGGGAGGCCGGAGTCAATGATAAGGAGTCAAATGGACATGGTCAGCAAAATTACTGCCGTATCAGAGGATAATTTGCAATTGTTGGTCCCATTTGCAACGAAAGTGGAAAATTTGGTTATATTCTTGCAATCGGCTAATGCAACTCAATATTTACGGAATCCTTCCCTGATTGAACAGTTGGTGTGTAAGATACCAATGACGAAACGCATTCAATGGATAGAGTATACAACGACTCTTCGAAATTACCCAAATTTAAAGGACTTTAGTACATGGATCAGCACTATGGCCAGAAGCATTGCAAGGGCGATGATCGTATTCTCAGCAGACGAATCAGAGAAGAAGAACAAGCATCAAAGAGTTGTTATGCAGACCACCAAGGATGAAGAATCCAAGAAAGAAACGAAATATAAACCTGAATGCTATGAGTGTCACGGAGATCATTATTTTGACAGATGCAGCGTATTTTCTAAAGCGAAAACAGAAGACAAATGGTCTATGGTAAAGAAACATCAACTATGTTTTGGATGCTTGCGAAAAGGACATAGACAAAATGTTTGCAAAAATAAGAAGGAGTGTAAAAAGGATGGATGCAAGAAACTGCATCATTCATTGTTGCATTCTGAAGAAAAGCCATGTAAAGAGAACGCTGCAACAGAAGTTTCGGTAAATACTATAAAACCAGCAAAATCTAAAATAATTTTTAAAGTAGTACCTGTTGAAATCATCGGACCAAACAGAAAAATTGTAAGGACATATGCATTCTTAGATGAAGGCTCCTCTGCTTCGTTAGTTAATGAACAGTTTGCAGTAAATTTGGGAGTACAGCAGCAGAAAGATAACCTTACATTGAATTGGATAGAAAATCGTACTACTGTGGTAAGCTCGATGGAGTGTAACTTGCGAATAAGGAGACAAGGTCGAAACAGCAAATGGTTGAGGTTTTCAGGAAACACGGTCCCTAATCTGCAGTTACCATTACAATCATTGGACATAAACGAACTTAAGGATAAATATAAAAGATTGAGAAATGTCCCCATTGAAGGATACACTGATGCGAATCCAATGCTTTTGATTGGAATAAATAATTGTCACCTGACCGCAACACTGAAAAGCATGATACTGGATAATAACTTGTTGGTAGCAAAGACGTCATTAGGCTGGAGTATCTATGGAAGTTCTGGCGTTTGTAAAGAGAGATCTTTAATTTCAACGATATTCCATGTACGAGAACAGGAAGAAAACGAAATGCACAAATTAATTGCGGATTATTTCACGACTGAAAATTTTGGGGTCAATGCAGCTAAGGAACCACTGCAATCGGCTGATGATTTAAAAGCCAGGAGAATTTTAAAGGACACTACTAAAAGATTGGAGAACTCATATGAAACTGGGCTTTTATGGAAAAACGATGATATACATTTGCCAGACAGTTTTGACATGGCGTTCAGTAGATTGCAAGGAATTGAAAAAAGGATGACGAGCATGGGAAAAATGAACGAATATGATGCTGCGATTATGGACTTCGTGAAGAAAGGATATGCCGCAAAAATGTCTAAAGAAGAAACTGCAAAAGTTGGTGCGCGAACTTGGTATTTACCTCATTTTGGTGTTTATAATATAAACAAGCCAAAGAAAATGAGAGTGGTCTTTGATGCAGCTGCAACTATCGATGGAGTATCCCTGAACACTGAACTTTTGAAAGGGCAAGACGAAAACCCACCTTTGACACAAATCCTTTTTAAATTTCGCCAAGGAATTGTTGCGGTATGTGCAGACATAAAGGAAATGTTTCTGCAGGTCCAGGTTCGCAAAGAGGATCAAGATTCATTGAGATTTATTTGGAGACATGGCAATCAAGATGCTGAGTTGGACACTTACCGAATGAAAGTAATGATATTTGGAGCTGCTTGCTCTCCTTGTTGTGCTCAGTACGTAAAGAAGTTAAATGCCCAAAATGCGACGATGCACAGAGATCAAGTTATTGATGCAATTGAGAATAAACATTATGTGGACGACTTCGTAGCTAGCTTCACATCTGAGGAAGAAGCTTTTAAAATTAGCGCAGAAGTAAAAAGGGTGCATCAACTGGGTCATTTTGAGCTGCGAGGATTCGTTTCGAACTCCGTATTGGTTCAGCAAAGTTTAAACAGCGGCGTGGAAAGCAACGGCAACATTCAAGAAGCAGTGAAACTGGATACCGAATCCTATGACAAAATCTTAGGTATGCATTGGAACAGTCAAAAAGACGTTTTTGTTTTTGACTTAAAATTAAATCGCGTAGATAAACAAATAGTTGAAGGTCTTCAATGTCCAACGAAGCGTCAGCTATTAAGCATGGTGATGTCTGTCTACGATCCCTTCGGCATGCTCGCGGATTTAATGATATACGGAAAAGTCTTAGTTCAGGATGTATGGCGAACAGGAATCCATTGGAACGATTTATTGCCTGAAAACATATTTGCTGCATTTAAACAATGGGTTCATCAGTTCAAAAAGGTCAAGGAATTTAAACTAAGAAGATGTTATTCCCAGAATTTCCTAATGTCAGACTACGTTGAGTTACATGTCTTTGTCGATGCAAGTGAGCAAGCATTTGCGGCAGTGGCATATTGGCGAATAACTTGTGGTGCCAGGGTACAATTAATGTTTATATGTGGAAAAACGAGATGTGCACCTCTAAAGTTATTATCTATTCCCAGGCTAGAGCTGCAGGCGGCCGTACTTGGTACTCGTCTAAGAAAAACCGTATTAGAATGCCATGACGTTAATGTGAAGTCTTCAACCTTGTGGACAGACTCAAGAACAGTTGTCTCATGGATTAAATCGGACCATCGTCAATATAAACCATTTGTGGCTCATAGAGTGAGCGAAATTTTGGAAAGTACACAGGAGAATGATTGGTATTGGGTGCCAACAAAACTGAATGCAGCCGATAAAGCCACAAAAACCAGTCACTGATGTGAATACGATGTAAACAGTGTTTGGATAAGTGGACCTGAATTTTTGCTTTTGGAAAAGGAGAAGTGGCCTTCACAAGAATTCCGTTCCAACCAAGAAGATATGTCTGAACGGCGCAATCAAATCACGTTTTTTGGCAAGGCTCAATGGATATCACTAGAAAGGTTTTCAAATTATTCACGCTTAAAACGTACAGTGGGCTGGATTTGGAGGTTTGTGAGCAAATGTCGCAAGGACCAACATGGAGAATATGACGGAGAGTTGACGGCACACGAATTGAACCTGGCAGAATCAACCTTATGTAAAATTGCGCAACTTGAAGCATCCTGGAAGGAAAAAGAAGAACTTCTGGAATCTGGAATCGTGTCGAAGGAAAGTCCGATATACTCATTGTCGCCCCAATTGAACGCGAATGGTGTTATTATTGTTGGAGGAAGGCTGGATTATTGTATTTCCATTCCAGAGAGGGCACGTCGTACGATATTGTTACCATCGCGTCACATTTTGTCAGAGTTAATTGTTAGATGGTATCATGTCAGCTATCATCATCAAAACAATGAGCTTATTGTAAACGAAATAAGGCGTCAATTCTGGATTGTGAATTTAAGAAAAGCTGTGAGTCGAGCTAAGGCAAGATGTCAACATTGTAAAAACGAGATGGCTAAGCCTGTACCACCGTTGATGGGCCAGTTACCAGAGGATAGAGTGACACCATTTCAACGGCCATTTTCGTACGTAGGATTGGACTACTTTGGTCCAGTCATGGTGACGATTGGACAAAGACAAGAAAAGAGATGGGTTGCACTTTTCACATGCTTAACTATAAGGGCTGTTCATCTGGAGTTAGCGGCAGACTTGTCGACAGACGCATGTGTGTTGTGCATAAGAAATTTTGTGAACCGAAGAGGAATTCCTGTCAAGATCCGTTCTGACATGGGAACTAATTTCGTTGGCACCAATAAGGAATTAAAGAACGCGAAGGATTTTTTTGATATGGAATATATAAAATCAGAGTTAGGCAAAAAAGGCATCGAGTGGCAGTTTAATTGTCCATCCAATCCGAGCTCTGGCGGATGCTGGGAGCGCATGGTTAGGAGCATAAAACGAGTATTGGCCATAACTTTAAAAGAGAAAGCACAACAGGTGGAAACTTTAAGGAGCTTGCTGATAGAAGCTGAAAATATAATAAACAGTCGACCATTAACCCATTTGCCAATAGATATAAATGATCTGGAACCTCTGACTCCAAACCATTTCTTACTGGGAACGACGAACTCGACGCAAACTCCTGGAAAAGATCTTAATTTGTGCCTACGTAAGCAGTATCGAATCAGTCAACAGATGAAAGATAATTTTTGGCATCGATGGATGCGTGAATATCTACCGACTTTGACACGGCGCACTAAATGGCATGCGCGATCCAAACCCATAGCAAAGGGAGATGTTGTGGTAATTTGTGAGGAGAGCCTTCCAAGAGGTAACTGGAGAAAAGGAGTTGTTTTTCGTACAATTGCTGCCGCGGACGGCCAAATCCGAATAGCTGAAGTACAAACGTCAACTGGATTGCTAAAAAGACCAGTTTCAAAGCT
This sequence comes from Zaprionus vittiger, assembly GCA_018904025.1. NCBI lineage: Eukaryota > Metazoa > Arthropoda > Insecta > Diptera > Drosophilidae > Zaprionus > Zaprionus vittiger. Next base: position 17,989 of record JAEIFQ010001047.1, on the reverse strand, counting down.
TGCAGTGCTAGATGTTTTGGGTAAAACTATGGAGTAGTTTTACGGTGGGTGGGATGTTGCGACTTCACGTACATTTAAGTCTATTTGAATTTGAATTTAAATTTAAGTTTTGTTTGGCTGCATAATTCGAACCACCATTAGCATTATCGATACTTGTATCAATACCGATATATTAAAGAAGCGGCACCTCTAGCGGAGGATGAACAAGTTGGCAGGTCTCGACAACCAACGGCGGCAAAAACACATAAAATTAAATACTGCCTCTTTTTGTAACATTCTAATTTTACGCCATAACGACTCGAAATAGTCAATAAACAATTATAAAGTTTTAGTGTCTCTTTTGATATCCATCACAGTATGAACTCGTAACAGTAACTATTTTTCTAGAAAATATAGTAAGCAAAAAATAATCAGAATAATAATAGAGGCTAAGAACTCGGAACCAGGGACCGTGAATAATAATTATGAGATTTAAAAAATCTAAGCTCTTAAAAGTCTCTAAAAAATGTGGGAAAAATCGTACCGTGCTAGTTTTTATCGGCGAACACAAAACCCGCGTTAACTTTTTTTTCCAATTTTTAGTTTTTATCGGCGAACACAAAAACCGCGTTAACTTTTTTTTCCAATTTTTAATTTAAAAATTGTTTTTCAATTTTTATATTTGATTTTTAAAAATGAAAATCAACTTGAATTGAATTGAATTGATTTTTATTATAAATATCAGAAATAAAAATCAAATTGAAATTGCTTATAAAACGAGCTAGATAATATATCGGCTTTTCGAAGCATGTCGCTATCAATCTTGAAGTTTTTACGAGTTGATCGACTGCAAGTGTGTCTGATGAGGAGGTTCTTGTGTATTTTATATATTTTGCCCTTAAACTCAGGTCGCTAATAAGTCTAAAACATTGTCTAAACAAGTGAATTCATATACATATATATATTTATATAAACTGGCAGGTATTGCAGTGTAGATCATATATATTTACCAATATATTATAAAAACCAGTAAGAAAAGCAACAGTCGCGCAGCACGCGACAGTGGGATACCCTTCGACCTATGTTCCTATGTATGTAGACATATACATATGCAAATATTTTGAAATTATTCTCGACAGATTTAATTATTAATTTGCGGGGGCGGTGGGCGTGGCATCCAACATTTGAAATAAACTTGATCTGCGCCGGCTACACAGAAATGTTCATGCCAAATTTGGTAACTCTAGCTCTTATAATAGCTGAGATCTGTGTGTTCATCTGGTCATCCGGACATCCGGACATCCAGACAGACAGACATGGCTCAATCGACTCGGCTAGTGATCCTGAGCAAGAATATATATACTTTATGGGGTCTGCCACGCCTCCTTCTGCCTGTTACATACATTTGCACAAAGTTAGTATACCCTTTTTTGACCATTTTCAATGGTCGAAGGGTATAATGATCTCGGTTTATGAGCAATTTCAATTTGATTTTTATTTCTTAATTTTATAATAAAAATGAATTCAAAACTCTTACTTTTTGATTTTTATTTAAAAAATCAAAAATAAAAGTTATAAACTGATTTTTAGTTTTAAAAATCAAATATAATAATTAAAAATGATTTTTAAATTAAAAAATTAGTTTATAACTCTTATTTTGAAATTTTTTTAATAAAAATTATAACCGTTACGGTCCCTGCTCAAACTAAACAACTTGAGGAAGTTAACTTCGAACGCAAGTCAGCCAAGATAGAGAACTAAACTAGAAACCTTGCTTAGTTTTTATCGGCACATAGGTACATCCAAACCTAGTTTTGCTGACTCTATTTTGATCGCGGAAAATTCAGCAGTAACATCTCATTTGCAACATCCAATGATGTCGGTAACATCGGCGTATGCAAAGAGCTGGAGACTTTTATAAAAAATAGTGCTATTACGATGTATTTCAGCATTCCGCTGCCAGATTAAAAGGGTCACACGATCTTGTCTGAAACCTTATTGGGATCCAGGATTTAGCGTTATGCAAGGATCTATTTATTTCCCGTTAATTGGTAGAAATTGCCTGATCAATCTTGTTTAGTACTGGACAACGACGCTGCATGAATCCAATCAGCTTATTACCACCGGCCTGAAACAACTCCGCAAACAAGCCATCGGCTCTGGCTCTTTTGCGACATGACGAAGTAAAATCTTTAGGTAAAATCTTTGAATATATTAAATTATTTTTAGAAATTTATAAAATAAGAGATTTTATTTTTGCAATGAAAATTTAAATAATATGGACGAAAGTCTATAATGCTTTGAAACATCTTGATTTCCTCACACTTGCGTCATTCCGGTTCCCGTTTGTTTTGTCTGAAAAGAAGCAGCTCCTCCTTTCTCCTGTAGCTTCCCCGCGTCGCTCGCGTTGTAGCAGACTGCAGCTTCAAAATAAGTGTCCAAAACGAAATCTTGAAAATTTGGCTTGTCAAATACAACAAATTTTAAGTTTTCATTCATCGTCCCAGTTGATTACAGACCGTGCAAAGTGGGTTTCACGAGTGTCAATATGACGCATCAATTTGTCATGATTTTCATATTTGACATTTACATGGTAAGTTAAGCGAAAGAATTCCTGGCGACGAAACAGAGCAATTAGGTAAATGCAAGTCATTCCAGTAAGATCGTTTTCGGGTATCAATTCAATATCCGGCGGCGAGCACTCAATTTCGAATGCATGACATCCTTCAGTAACAGGTCGAATAAAGATAGTGTCCAAATCCTGGTTATATTCGTCGTCCAATGAGCAACCAACATACACAACCTTGAACTGTATTTTATGCTCCAAATGCTCGTAGCATGTGTATTCCACCTTGAACTTGTATGGAGAGGCGAAGCTGGCCGGATTTGTATCGAGAACTAAAACCTTAGTTACCACTACTTTATCCATATTAGTAATTGGAAAAATTGATAAATATCAAATACAAAAGTACGAAAGGGAATATAATTTTTCTTAACTTTTTCTAATGATTTTCGGTTGATTTTCTAATAGACTATGATGAAAATAATAACTTGTCGTCTAGCCCTTAGCCGTGTGTGTGACAGAAAAAGTCAAGGTACCTTAGATTCGAAAAATTTTAGAGAAAAAAGCAAATGTAACTATTTTTCTAGAAAATATAGTAAGCAAAAAATAATCAGAATAATAATAGAGGCTAAGAACTCGGAACCAGGGACCGTAAAAAATAATTATGAGAATTAAAAAATCTAAGCTCTTAAAAGTCTCTAAAAAATGTGGGAAAAATCGTACCGTGCTAATTTTTATCGGCGAACACAAAACCCGCGTTAACTTTTTTTTTCAATTTTTAGTTTTTATCGGTGAACACAAAAACCGCGTTAACTTTTTCTTCCAATTTTTAATTTAAAAATTGTTTTTCAATTTTTATATTTGATTTTTAAAAATGAAAATCAACTTGAATTGAATTGAATTGAATTGATTTTTATTATAAATATCAGAAATAAAAATCAAATTAAAATTGCTTATAAAACGAGCTAGATAATGTATCGGCTTTTCGAAGCATGTCGCTATCAATCTTGAAGGTTTTACGAGTTGATCGACTGCAAGTGTGTCTGATGAAATGGTTCTTGAGTATTTTATATATTTTGCCCTTAAACTCAGGTCGCTAATAAGTCTAAAACATTGTCTAAACAAGTGAATTCATATACATATATATATTTATATAAACTGGCAGGTATTGCAGTGTAGATCATATATATTTACCAATATATTATAAAAATGATCTCGGTTTATGAGCAATTTCAATTTGATTTTTATTTCTTAATTTTATAATAAAAATGAATTCATAATTCTTACTTTTTGATTTTTATTTAAAAAATCAAAAATAAAAGTTATAAATTGATTTTTATTTTTAAAAATCAAATATGATAATTAAAAACCAGTAAGAAGAGCAACAGTCGCGCTGCACGCGACAGTGGGATACCCTTCGACCTATGTTCCGGTTTAATTGTTAAATTCATTTAATTTGTTAAATTCATACACATATACAAATGCGCATGCACTTGGTTTTATGCACATACTTTCTTAAATAACTTCTGTCTTTATTGTCCGATCGGATTAAAATTTCGAGAATACGTAGATATTTTAATGAGCTTAGTTCAATTTGATTTTTATTTCTTAATTTTATAATAAAAATGAATTCAAAACTCTTACTTTTTGATTTTTATTTAAAAAATCGAAAATAAAAGTTATAAACTGATTTTTAGTTTTAAAAATCAAATATAATAATTAAAAATGATTTTTAAATTAAAAAATTAGTTTATAACTCTTATTTTGAAATTTTTTTAATCAAAATTATAACCGTTACGGTCCCTGCTCAAACTAAACAACTTGAGGAAGTTAACTTCGAACGCAAGTCAGCCAAGATAGAGAACTAAACTAGAAACCTTGCTTAGTTTTTATCGGCACATAGGTACATCCAAACCTAGTTTTGCTGACTCTATTTTGATCGCGGAAAATTCAGCAGTAACATCTCATTTGCAACATCCAATGATGTCGGTAACATCGGCGTATGCAAAGAGCTGGAGACTTTTATAAAAAATAGTGCTATTACGATGTATTTCAGCATTCCGCTGCCAGATTAAAAGGGTCACACGATCTTGTCTGAAACCTTATTGGGATCCAGGATTTAGCGTTATGCAAGGATCTATTTATTTCCCGTTAATTGGTAGAAATTGCCTGATCAATCTTGTTTAGTACTGGACAACGACGCTGCATGAATCCAATCAGCTTATTACCACCGGCCTGAAACAACTCCGCAAACAAGCCATCGGCTCTGGCTCTTTTGCGACATGACGAAGTAAAATCTTTAGGTAAAATCTTTGAATATATTAAATTATTTTTAGAAATTTATAAAATAAGAGATTTTATTTTTGCAATGAAAATTTAAATAATATGGACGAAAGTCTATAATGCTTTGAAACATCTTGATTTCCTCACACTTGCGTCATTCCGGTTCCCGTTTGTTTTGTCTGAAAAGAAGCAGCTCCTCCTTTCTCCTGTAGCTTCCCCGCGTCGCTCGCGTTGTAGCAGACTGCAGCTTCAAAATAAGTGTCCAAAACGAAATCTTGAAAATTTGGCTTGTCAAATACAACAAATTTTAAGTTTTCATTCATCGTCCCAGTTGATTACAGACCGTGCAAAGTGGGTTTCACGAGTGTCAATATGACGCATCAATTTGTCATGATTTTCATATTTGACATTTACATGGTAAGTTAAGCGAAAGAATTCCTGGCGACGAAACAGAGCAATTAGGTAAATGCAAGTCATTCCAGTAAGATCGTTTTCGGGTATCAATTCAATATCCGGCGGCGAGCACTCAATTTCGAATGCATGACATCCTTCAGTAACAGGTCGAATAAAGATAGTGTCCAAATCCTGGTTATATTCGTCGTCCAATGAGCAACCAACATACACAACCTTGAACTGTATTTTATGCTCCAAATGCTCGTAGCATGTGTATTCCACCTTGAACTTGTATGGAGAGGCGAAGCTGGCCGGATTTGTATCGAGAACTAAAACCTTAGTTACCACTACTTTATCCATATTAGTAATTGGAAAAATTGTTAAATATCAAATACAAAAGTACGAAAGGGAATATAATTTTTCTTAACTTTTTCTAATGATTTTCGGTTGATTTTCTAATAGACTATGATGAAAATAATAACTTGTCGTCTAGCCCTTAGCCGTGTGTGTGACAGAAAAAGTCAAGGTACCTTAGATTCGAAAAATTTTAGAGAAAAAAGCAAATGTAACTATTTTTCTAGAAAATATAGTAAGCAAAAAATAATCAGAATAATAATAGAGGCTAAGAACTCGGAACCAGGGACCGTAAAAAATAATTATGAGAATTAAAAAATCTAAGCTCTTAAAAGTCTCTAAAAAATGTGGGAAAAATCGTACCGTGCTAGTTTTTATCGGCGAACACAAAACCCGCGTTAACTTTTTTTTTCAATTTTTAGTTTTTATCGGTGAACACAAAAACCGCGTTAACTTTTTCTTCCAATTTTTAATTTAAAAATTGTTTTTCAATTTTTATATTTGATTTTTAAAAATGAAAATCAACTTGAATTGAATTGAATTGAATTGATTTTTATTATAAATATCAGAAATAAAAATCAAATTAAAATTGCTTATAAAACGAGCTAGATAATATATCGGCTTTTCGAAGCATGTCGCTATCAATCTTGAAGTTTTTACGAGTTGATCGACTGCAAGTGTGTCTGATGAAATGGTTCTTGAGTATTTTATATATTTTGCCCTTAAACTCAGGTCGCTAATAAGTCTAAAACATTGTCTAAACAAGTGAATTCATATACATATATATATTTATATAAACTGGCAGGTATTGCAGTGTAGATCATATATATTTACCAATATATTATAAAAATGATCTCGGTTTATGAGCAATTTCAATTTGATTTTTATTTCTTAATTTTATAATAAAAATGAATTCATAACTCTTACTTTTTGATTTTTATTTAAAAAATCAAATATAACAGTTATAAATTGATTTTTATTTTTTAAAATCAAATATAATAATTAAAAACCAGTAAGAAGAGCAACAGTCGCGCTGCACGCGACAGTGGGATACCCTTCGACCTATGTTCCGGTGTATACAAATGCGCATGCTTTTAAATTATTGCCGACAGATGGCGCTCGCGCCCTTTGCCCCCCCCCCCCCTTGTTGGCTGATACAAGCACTTGGTTTTATGCACATACTTTCTTAAATAACTTCTGTCTTTATTGTCCGATCGGATTGAAATTTCGAGAATACGTAGATATTTTAATGAGCTTAGTATATGTTAAAGTCAGAAAGTCGTATCTTTTATACAGCGCTTACAAATTAAGTTCAAAAATTAAATTATTTATTTGCGGGGGCGGTGGGCGTGGCACCTTACATTTGAAATAAACTTGATCAGCTTATAGTACACAGGAGTCTTCCTGCCAAATTTGGTAACTCTAGCTTTTATAATAGCTGAGATCTGTGCGTTTACACAGACAGACAGACAGAACAGACAGACAGACAGAAAGACATGGCTCAATCGACTCGGCTAGTGATCCTGAGCAAGAATATATATACTTTATGGGGTCTCCCAAGCCTCCTTCTGTCTGTTACATACATTTGCACAAAAGTTAGTAAACTATTTTTAGTTTTAAACCATTTTAAAATGGTCGAAGGGTATAATGATTTTTAAATTAAAAAATTAGTTTATAACTCTTATTTTGAAATTTTTTTAATAAAAATTATAACCGTTACGGTCCCTGCTCAAACTAAACAACTTGAGGAAGTTAACTTCGAATTTAAGTCAGCCAAGATAGAGAACTAAACTAGAAACCTTGCTTAGTTTTTATCGACACATAGGTACATCCAAACCTAGTTTTGCTGACTCTATTTTGATCGCGGAAAATTCAGCAGTAACATCTCATTTGCAACATCCAATGATGTCGGTAACATCGGCGTATGCAAAGAGCTGGAGACTTTTATAAAAAATAGTGCTATTACGATGTATTTCAGCATTCCGCTGCCAGATTAAAAGGGTCACACGATCTTGTCTGAAACCTTATTGGGATCCAGGATTTAGCGTTATGCAAGGATCTGTTTATTTCCCGTTAATTGGTACAAATTGCCTGATCAATCTTGTTTAGTACTGGACAAAGGACGCTGCATGAATCCAATCAGCTTATTACCACCGGCCTTAAACAACTCCGCAAACAAGCCATCGGCTCTGGCTCTTTTGCGACATGACGAAGTAAAATCTTTAGGTAAAATCTTTGAATATATTAAATTATTTTTAGAAATTTATAAAATAAGAGATTTTATTTTTGCAATGAAAATTTAAATAATATGGACGATAGTCCATAATGCTTTGAAACATCTTGATTTCCTCACACTTGCGTCATTCCGGCTCCCGTTTGTTTTGTCTGAAAAGAAGCAGCTCCTCCTTTCTCCTGTAGCTTCCCCGCGTCGCTCGCGTTGTAGCAGACTGCAGCTTCAAAATAAGTGTCCAAAACGAAATCTTGAAAAATTGGCTTGTCAAATACAACAAATTTTAAGTTTTCATTCATCGTCCCAGTTGATTACAGACCGTGCAAAGTGGGTTTCACGAGTGTCAATATGACGCATCAATTTGTCATGATTTTCATATTTGACATTTACATGGTAAGTTAAGCGAAAGAATTCCTGGCGACGAAACAGAGCAATTAGGTAAATGCAAGTCATTCCAGTAAGATCGTTCTCGGGTATCAATTCAATATCCGGCGGCGAGCACTCAATTTCGAATGCATGACATCCTTCAGTAACAGGTCGAATAAAGATAGTGTCCAAATCCTGGTTATATTCGTCGTCCAAAGAGCAACCAACATACACAACCTTGAACTGTATTTTATGCTCCAAATGCTCGTAGCATGTGTATTCCACCTTGAACTTGTATGGAGAGGCGAAGCTGGCCGGATTTGTATCGAGAACTAAAACCTTAGTTACCACTACTTTATCCATATTAGTAATTGGAAAAATTGTTAAATATCAAATACAAAAGTACGAAAGGGAATATAATTTTTCTTAACTTTTTCTAATGATTTTCGGTTGATTTTCTAATAGACTATGATGAAAATAATAACTTGTAGTCTAGCCCTTAGCCGTGTGTGTGACAGAAAAAGTCAAGGTACCTTGGATTCGAAAAATTTGAGAGAAAAAAGCAAATGTAACTATTTTTCTAGAAAATATAGTAAGCAAAAAATAATCAGAATAATAATAGAGGCTAAGAACTCGGAACCAGGGACCGTAAATAATAATTATGAGAATTAAAAAATCTAAGCTCTTAAAAGTCTCTAAAAAATGTGGGAAAAATCGTACCGTGCTAGTTTTTATCGGCGAACACAAAACCCGCGTTAACTTTTTTTTTCCAATTTTTAGTTTTTATCGGCGAACACAAAAACCGCGTTAACTTTTTTTTCCAATTTTTAATTTAAAAATTGTTTTTCAATTTTTATATTTGATTTTTTAAAAATGAAAATCAACTTTTAACTTTTTTTTGATTTTTAAAATTGAAAAGAAAAGTAATGAATTGATTTTTATTATAAAAATCAGAAATAAAAATCAAATTGAAATTGCTTATAAAACGAGCTAGATAATATATCGGCTTTTCGAAGCATGTCGCTATCAATCTTGAAGTTTTTACGAGTTGATCGACTGCAAGTGTGTCTGATGAGGAGGTTCTTGTGTATTTTATATATTTTGCCCTTAAACTCAGGTCGCTAATAAGTCTAAAACATTGTCTAAACAAGTGAATTCATATACATATATATATTTATATAAACTGGCAGGTATTGCAGTGTAGATCATATATATTTACCAATATATTATAAAAATGATCTCGGTTTATGAGCAATTTCAATTTGATTTTTATTTCTTAATTTTATAATAAAAATGAATTCATAACTCTTACTTTTTGATTTTTATTTAAAAAATCAAAAATAAAAGTTATAAATTGATTTTTAGTTTTAAAAATCAAATATAATAATTAAAAATGATTTTTAAATTAAAAAATTAGTTTATAACTCTTATTTTGAAATTTTTTTAATAAAAATTATAACTGTTACGGTCCCTGCTCAAACTAAACAACTTGAGGAAGTTAACTTCGAATTTAAGTCAGCCAAGATAGTGAACTAAACTAGAAACCTTGCTTAGTTTTTATCGACACATAGGTACATCCAAACCTAGTTTTGCTGACTCTATTTTGATCGCGGAAAATTCAGCAGTAACATCTCATTTGCAACATCCAATGATGTCGGTAACATCGGCGTATGCAAAGAGCTGGAGACTTTTATAAAAAATAGTGCTATTACGATGTATTTCAGCATTCCGCTGCCAGATTAAAAGGGTCACACGATCTTGTCTGAAACCTTATTGGGATCCAGGATTTAGCGTTATGCAAGGATCTGTTTATTTCCAGTTAATTGGTACAAATTGCCTGATCAATCTTGTTTAGTACTGGACAACGACGCTGCATGAATCCAATCAGCTTATTACCACCGGCCTTAAACAACTCTGCAAACAAGCCATCGGCTCTGGCTCTTTTGCGACATGACGAAGTAAAATCTTTAGGTAAAATCTTTGAATATATTAAATTATTTTAAGAAATTTATAAAATAAGAGATTTTATTTTTGCAATAAAAATTTAAATAATATGGACGATAGTCCATAATGCTTTGAAACATCTTAATTTCCTCACACTTGCGTCATTCCAGCTCCCCGTTTGTTTTCTCTGAAAAGAAGCAGCTCCTCCTTTCTCCTGTAGCTTCCCCGCGTCGCTCGCGTTGTAGCAGACTGCAGCTTCAAAATAAGTGTCCAAAACGAAATCTTGAAAATTTGGCTTGTCAAATACAACAAATTTTAAGTTTTCATTCATCGTCCCAGTTGATTACAGACCGTGCAAAGTGGGTTTCACGAGTGTCAATATGACGCATCAATTTGTCATGATTTTCATATTTGACATTTACATGGTAAGTTAAGCGAAAGAATTCCTGGCGACGAAACAGAGCAATTAGGTAAATGCAAGTCATTCCAGTAAGATCGTTCTCGGGTATCAATTCAATATCCGGCGGCGAGCACTCAATTTCGAATGCATGACATCCTTCAGTAACAGGTCGAATAAAGATAGTGTCCAAATCCTGGTTATATTCGTCGTCCAAAGAGCAACCAACATACACAACCTTGAACTGTATTTTATGCTCCAAATGCTCGTAGCATGTGTATTCCACCTTGAACTTGTATGGAGAGGCGAAGCTGGCCGGATTTGTATCGAGAACTAAAACCTTAGTTACCACTACTTTATCCATATTAGTAATTGGAAAAATTGTTAAATATCAAATACAAAAGTACGAAAGGGAATATAATTTTTCTTAACTTTTTCTAATGATTTTCGGTTGATTTTCTAATAGACTATGATGAAAATAATAACTTGTAGTCTAGCCCTTTGCCGTGTGTGTGACAGAAAAAGTCAAGGTACCTTGGATTCGAAAAATTTGAGAGAAAAAAGCAAATGTAACTATTTTTCTAGAAAATATAGTAAGCAAAAAATAATCAGAATAATAATAGAGGCTAAGAACTCGGAACCAGGGACCGTAAATAATAATTATGAGAATTAAAAAATCTAAGCTCTTAAAAGTCTCTAAAAAATGTGGGAAAAATCGTACCGTGCTAGTTTTTATCGGCGAACACAAAACCCGCGTTAACTTTTTTTTTCCAATTTTTAGTTTTTATCGGCGAACACAAAAACCGCGTTAACTTTTTTTTCCAATTTTTAATTTAAAAATTGTTTTTCAATTTTTATATTTGATTTTTAAAAATGAAAATCAACTTGAATTGAATTGATTTTTATTATAAATATCAGAAATAAAAATCAAATTGAAATTGCTTATAAAACGAGCTAGATAATATATCGGCTTTTCGAAGCATGTCGCTATCAATCTTGAAGTTTTTACGAGTTGATCGACTGCAAGTGTGTCTGATGAGGAGGTTCTTGTGTATTTTATATATTTTGCCCTTAAACTCAGGTCGCTAATAAGTCTAAAACATTGTCTAAACAAGTGAATTCATATACATATATATATTTATATAAACTGGCAGGTATTGCAGTGTAGATCATATATATTTACCAATATATTATAAAAATGATCTCGGTTTATGAGCAATTTCAATTTGATTTTTATTTCTTAATTTTATAATAAAAATGAATTCATAACTCTTACTTTTTGATTTTTATTTAAAAAATCAAAAATAAAAGTTATAAATTGATTTTTAGTTTTAAAAATCAAATATAATAATTAAAAATGATTTTTAAATTAAAAAATTAGTTTATAACTCTTATTTTGAAATTTTTTTGATAAAAATTATAACCGTTACGGTGCCATTGCTAAAACTTCATTTAATTTGTTTAAATTCATACACATATACAAATGCGCATGCTTTAAATTATTGCCGACGATGGCGCCGCCCCTCCCTTGTTGGCTGATACAAGCACTTGGTTTTATGCACATACTTTCTTAAATAACTTCTGTCTTTATTGTCCGATCGGATTGAAATTTCGAGAATACGTAGATATTTTAATGAGCTTAGTATATGTTAAAGCGAAAGTCGTATCCTTTAATTACAGCGCTTACAAATTTTAGTTCAAAAATTAAATTATTTATTTGGGGGGGCGGTGGGCGTGCCACATTACATTTGAAATAAACTTGATCAGCTTATAGTACACAGGAGTCTTCCTGCCAAATTTGGTAACTCTAGCTTTTATAATAGCTGAGATCTGTGCGTTCACACAGACAGACAGACGACGGACAGACAGACAGACAGACAGACGAAAGACATGGCTCAATCGACTCGGCTAGTGATCCTGAAAGCAAGAATATATATACTTTATGGGGTCTCCCAACGCCTCCTTCTGCCTGTTACATACATTTGCACAAAGTTAGTATACCCTTTTTTGACCATTTTCAATGGTCGAAGGGTATAATGATCTCGGTTTATGGCAATTTCAATTTGATTTTTATTTCTTAATTTTATAATAAAAAAAAGGAAGAACCACAGTCGCGCTGCACGCGACAGTGGGATACCCTTCGACCTACGTTCCGGTTTAATTGTTAAATTCATTTAATTGTTAAATTCATACACATATACAAATGCGCATGCTTTTAAATTATTGCCGACAGATGGCGCTCGCCCTCGCTCGCCCGCCTCCCTTGTTGGCTGATACAAGCACTTGGTCTTATGCACATACTTTCTTAAATAACTTCTGTCTTTATTGTCCGATCGGATTGAAATTTCGAAGAATACGTAGATATTTTAATGAGCTTAGTATATGTTAAAGTCAGAAAGTTGTATCTTTTATACAGCGCTTACAAATTAAGTTCAAAAATTAAATTATTGATTTGCGGGGGCGGTGGGCGTGGCACCTAACATTTGAAATAAACTTGATCAGCTTATAGTACACAGGAGTCTTCCTGCCAAATTTGGTAACTCTAGCTTTTATAATAGCTGAGATCTGTGCGTTCACACAGACAGACAGACAGACAGACAGACAGACAGACATGGCTCAATCGACTCGGCTTGTGATCCTGAGCAAGAATATATATACTTTATGGGGTCTGCGCCTCCTGTCTACCTGTTACATACATTTGCACAAAATTAGTATATAACTTTTTTGACCATTTTCAATGGTTAAAAGGTATTATGAGCAAAATTTGATTTTTATTTCTTAATTTTATAATAAAAATGAATTCAAAACTCTTACTTTTTGATTTTTATTTAAAAAATCAAAAATAAAAGTTATAAATTGATTTTTAGTTTTAAAAATCAAATATAATAATTAAAAATGATTTTTAAATTAAAAAATTAGTTTATAACTCTTATTTTGAAATTTTTTTAATAAAAATTATAACCGTTACGGTCCCTGCTCAAACTAAACAACTTGAGGAAGTTAACTTCGAACGCAAGTCAGCCAAGATAGAGAACTAAACTAGAAACCTTGCTTAGTTTTTATCGGCACATAGGTACATCCAAACCTAGTTTTGCTGACTCTATTTTGATCGCGGAAAATTCAGCAGTAACATCTCATTTGCAACATCCAATGATGTCGGTAACATCGGCGTATGCAAAGAGCTGGAGACTTTTATAAAAAATAGTGCTATTACGATGTATTTCAGCATTCCGCTGCCAGATTAAAAGGGTCACACGATCTTGTCTGAAACCTTATTGGGATCCAGGATTTAGCGTTATGCAAGGATCTATTTATTTCCCGTTAATTGGTACAAATTGCCTGATCAATCTTGTTTAGTACTGGACAACGACGCTGCATGAATCCAATCAGCTTATTACCACCGGCCTGAAACAACTCCGCAAACAAGCCATCGGCTCTGGCTCTTTTGCGACATGACGAAGTAAAATCTTTAGGTAAAATCTTTGAATATATTAAATTATTTTTAGAAATTTATAAAATAAGAGATTTTATTTTTGCAATGAAAATTTAAATAATATGGACGATAGTCCATAATGCTTTGAAACATCTTGATTTCCTCACACTTGCGTCATTCCGGCTCCCGTTTGTTTTGTCTGAAAAGAAGCAGCTCCTCCTTTCTCCTGTAGCTTCCCCGCGTCGCTCGCGTTGTAGCAGACTGCAGCTTCAAAATAAGTGTCCAAAACGAAATCTTGAAAATTTGGCTTGTCAAATACAACAAATTTTAAGTTTTCATTCATCGTCCCAGTTGATTACAGACCGTGCAAAGTGGGTTTCACGAGTGTCAATATGACGCATCAATTTGTCATGATTTTCATATTTGACATTTACATGGTAAGTTAAGCGAAAGAATTCCTGGCGACGAAACAGAGCAATTAGGTAAATGCAAGTCATTCCAGTAAGATCGTTTTCGGGTATCAATTCAATATCCGGCGGCGAGCACTCAATTTCGAATGCATGACATCCTTCAGTAACAGGTCGAATAAAGATAGTGTCCAAATCCTGGTTATATTCGTCGTCCAATGAGCAACCAACATACACAACCTTGAACTGTATTTTATGCTCCAAATGCTCGTAGCATGTGTATTCCACCTTGAACTTGTATGGAGAGGCGAAGCTGGCCGGATTCGTATCGAGAACTAAAACCTTAGTTACCACTACTTTATCCATATTAGTAATTGGAAAAATTGTTAAATATCAAATACAAAAGTACGAAAGGGAATATAATTTTTCTTAACTTTTTCTAATGATTTTCGGTTGATTTTCTAATAGACTATGATGAAAATAATAACTTGTCGTCTAGCCCTTAGCCGTGTGTGTGACAGAAAAAGTCAAGGTACCTTGGATTCGAAAAATTTGAGAGAAAAAGCAAATGTAACTATTTTTCTAGAAAATATAGTAAGCAAAAAATAATCAGAATAATAATAGAGGCTAAGAACTCGGAACCAGGGACCGTAAAAAAATAATTATGAGAATTAAAAAATCTAAGCTCTTAAAGTCTCTAAAAATGTGGGAAAAATCGTACCGTGCTAGTTTTTATCGGCGAACACAAAACCCGCGTTAACTTTTTTTTTTCCAATTTTTAGTTTTTATCGGCGAACACAAAAACCGCGTTAACTTTTTTTTTTCAATTTTTATATTTGATTTTTAAAAATGAAAATCAACTTGAATTGAATTGAATTGATTTTTATTATAAATATCAGAAATAAAAATCAAATTAAAATTGCTTATAAAACGAGCTAGATAATATATCGGCTTTTCGAAGCATGTCGCTATCAATCTTGAAGTTTTTACGAGTTGATCGACTGCAAGTGTGTCTGATGAAGTGGTTCTTGTGTATTTTATATATTTTGCCCTTAAACTCAGGTCGCTAATAAGTCTAAAACATTGTCTAAACAAGTGAATTCATATACATATATATATTTATATAAACTGGCAGGTATTGCAGTGTAGATCATATATATTTACCAATATATTATAAAAATGATCTCGGTTTATGAGCAATTTCAATTTGATTTTTATTTCTTAATTTTATAATAAAAAAATGAATTCATATTTCATTTAAATCTGACTATTAATAAGTGAGATATGATACTAATTAAACTCACTTTGAACATATATACTTAAGCAGACCTAATTTACACAAGCATACCGAGGTTCGAATCTAGCGTCAGACACACAGCATTTTAAACTTTTTTTTTGCATTGTATGGTAACAGACCAGCTTGCAGCTTTGCCGATAGGCCAATGAGTGAGGCAATGGCCGAGTGGTTAGAGTGGCGGACGGCAAATTAAAAAGACTGTGAGAGAGTGCGTGTGTTCAACTCCCGGTTTTGAGGCGGGTGGAAATTTTCATTTATTAATTATTTTTATTTTATTTTGTTTATTTATTTTATTGTAATAAACTAAAAGAAAAGTTACAGTCAAGCGGACTGTAATATAGCCGCTACAAACAAATTAAATTATTTAATTAAATTTCAATAAAAAATTGTTTTTCCTTATTTTGATTTCATACTATATTATGCAATAAAATTATAATAGTTACAAATAATATTAAATATTTATAAATAAAGTTTACTATTTTTATTATATTTAGCACGCATCAAAAAGACGCGAGCCAAAAGTATTTTTTCTGTTATGAAGTTCAATATTATTCTTATTGGATATTGTTATTTTGTTTTGCTTTCAATATTTTGCAACTAGAATGCTAGAACATACGTACATAACTGGGATCAGTGTGGCGACGCAGCCTCATCGATATGAGCCCGATCTGGTAGCCCGGCACCATCATAAGCAGACGATAGTTCCACCGTTACACTACAAGCCCTTTAAAGTTGTGAATGTGCGAGTGGGACGCCCATACATACATGTCTGCATATCCACATGTATGTATTGGCATCCCACTTCAACACACATTATTGCACGCATGTATGTACATACATATGTACAATACAATTAGATTTGGAGTTGCTGTTGTGTACCAACGAAAGAAAAACTAAGTTCTAATTACATATATTGCGTACCAAAAAACTTAAAAAAACCTGCTACCGCCGCATCCCCTTTTCAATGTTATTGAGCTTTTAAAATATTTTAATGAAAAAATAATAACGAAAAACAACAAAATTTCACATGTCGATTGCGGTAGCAATCGAACCCCGACACGGTCAAACATAATAAGCATTACAGTCCGGGACATAATCCACTCAGCCACTGAACAATTCCAGCTCGTTCCAATAAATCAACAAAAAGCACGTGAAATAAATTTTGGTACGCGCTAGAAATGCATACATATTGTTGCGACACTTCGCTTTTGCTTTGTCTATGCGTTCTTCTTCTTCTGTTCGTTAATCCAAATTGCGCGTGTCGTCGAACACTGTATAAAATTTATCTCCGCCAAATTTTTAATATTAATTCAAATAAAGTGAATTTTTCTATGCGAGTTTTTATAAATATCCGAAAATAAATAAGTTAGACAGATAGAATCTATCTATGACTGCAGATTGTAGAAATTAATTAATTTGGGGAACATTTAAGTTGCGCAGAACATCTCAAGTCGAATCGTAGGTCACCAAAATTTAACTTTTTAAGAACAACTAGCCCCATTACATTTGCAGTAGCCTCCCCTTGGTGTTCCCTAGGTACTGAGTATTTTTGATAATCGGTGGAAAACTCGAGCGGCGATTCTATTCTGTTATTTATAAACTTTTTTTACGGTATACTAAGATAATCCATGGCCTTATACAGTCAGCACCTGACTGTAGCGTTTGTATTTTTATACCCTTCGACCATTGAAAATGGTCAAAAAAGGGTATACTAACTTTGTGCAAATGTATGTAACAGGCAGAAGGAGGCGTCGGAGACCCCATAAAGTATATATATTCTTGGTCAGGATCACTAGCCGAGTCGATTGAGCCATGTCCGTCTGTCTGTCTGTCTGTCTGTCTCTCTGTCTGTCTGTCTGTCTGTGTGAACGCACAGATCTCAGCTATTATAAAAGCTAGAGTTACCAAATTTGGCAGGAAGACTCCTGTGTACTATAAGCTGATCAAGTTTATTTCAAATGTTATGTGCCACGCCCACCGCCCCCGCAAATAAATAAATAAATTTTTGAACTTAATTTGTAAGCGCTGTATAAAAGATACAACTTTCTGACTTTAACATATACTAAGCTCATTAAAATATCTACGTATTCTCGAAATTGCAATCCGATCGGACAATAAGCACAGAAGTTATTTAAGAAAGTATGTGCATAAAACCAAGTGCTTCTATCAGCTAACAAGGGAGGCGGGCGAGCGCAAAGCGGCTCCCGTTTGTTTTGTCTGAAAAGAAGCAACTCCTTTCTCCTGTAGCTTCCCCGCGTCGCTCGCGTTGTGGCAGACTGCAGCTTCAAAATAAGTGTCCAAAACGAAATCTTGAAAAATTGACTTGTCAAATACAAACCAGTA
>JAEIFQ010000105.1:0-43417 GCA_018904025.1 Zaprionus vittiger | reverse complement strand
CTCATCGGGCAGAAAAGGTTCCGCTCAATGTTACAATAGGTTTTTATAATAAGGAAAAAAAAATGCATCGTAGTGCAATCAAAACCAGTAAAAAAAGCAACAGTCGCGCGGCACGCAACAGTGGGATACCCTTCGACCTACGTTTCTATGTATGTACACATATACATATGCATATGCTTTTAAATTATTGCCGACAGATGGCGCCAGCGCTTTGCGCTCGCCCGCCTCCCTTGTTAGCTGACACAAGCACTTGGTTTTATGCTCATACTTTCTTAAATAGCTTCCGTGTTTATTGACCGATCGGATTACAATTTTGAGAATACGTAGATATTTCATTCAGTTTATTATATGTTAAAGTCTGAAAGTTGTATCTCATACAGCGCTTATAAATTAAGTTCAAAAATTAAATTATTAATTTGCGGGGGCGGTGGGCGTGGCATCCAACATTTGAAATAAACTTGATCTGCGCCGGCTACACAGAAATGTTCATGCCAAATTTGGTAACTCTAGCTCTTATAATAGCTGAGATCTGTGTGTTCATCTGGTCATCCGGACATCCGGACAGACAGACAGACATGGCTCAATCGACTCGGCTAGTGATCCTGAGCAAGAATATATATACTTTATGGGGTCTGCCACGCCTCCTTCTGCCTGTTACATACATTTGCACAAAGTTAGTATACCCTTTTTTGGGTCGAATGGTCGAAGGGTATAAAAATTGGAAAAAAAAAGTTAACGCGGTTTTTGTGTTCGCCGATAAAAACTAGCACGCTACGATTTTTCCCACATTTTTTAAAGACTTTTAAGAGCTTTGATTTTTTAAATCTCTTAATTATTATTTACGGTCCCGGGTTCCGAGTTTTTAGCCTCTATTATTATCCTGATTATTTTTTGCTTACTATATTTTCTAGAAAAATAATTACCTTTGCTTTTTTCTCTCAAATTTTTTTTTTGTATTTGATATTTGTCAATTTTTCCAATTACTAATATGGATAAAGTAGTGGTAACTAAGGTTTCGATACAAATCCGGCCAGCTTCGCCTCTCCATACAAGTTCAAGGTGGAATACACATGCTACGAGCATTTGGAGCATAAAGGTTGTGTATGTTGGTTGCTCTTTGGACGACGAATATAACCAGGATTAAGACACTATCTATATTCGACCTGTTACTGAAGGATGTCATGTAAATGTCAAATGTGAAAATCATGACAAATTGATGCGTCATATTGACACTCGTGAAACCCACTTTTCACGGTCTGTAATCAACGTGGGACGATGAATGAAAACTTAAAATTTGTTGTATTTGACAAGCCAATTTTTCAAGATTACGTTTTGGACACTTATTTCGAAGCTGCAGTCGGCCACAACGCGAGCGACGCGGGGAAGCTACAGGAGAAAGGAGGAGCTGCTTCTTTTCAGACAAAACAAATGGGAGCCGGAATGACGCAAGTGTGAGGAATGTGGTATGCACATATATTAAAACATAACAACAATTACATTGTAGCACTTTGTTGCAATATAAATATATATATACAGTCTGCCCAAGTGTATGTGTAATACGAGCATCCATCCATCTTGAAGGCCAACAAACATAAGTGCATAGTCAGCATTCTCACGCACTCATATATGTATACATAAGATATGCATATAAGCGCGGAGACGCTGCAAGCTACGCTGGCAGCGGTGCTCCTCGATTTAGGCTAAGAAAGCTTTTGTATGTAGACTTAAGACACACTCGATTCTTAACATCTAATGGAGCGGGAGCTTCCCTGCTCCACACTTATATATAACCCGATATAAATAAAGTTCGACATTGACACAAGTCCATTGTCAATAAAGCCAAATTAAACAGTGTATATCTATTGGGCGGACCTCGACATTACATGGCGACCGTGAGGCAGGAGCCTGAACAATCTGGTGGAAACTGCAAAATTTGACCAAAAGACTGAGTGAGTAGAGTGTGTGTGTGCGATGGGAAAAAACCGCGGCGGAGTAAACCATAAGGTGAAAAAAAGAATTTCGCATTTAAAGTGGCTACTATTCACCAAAACTCCAGCGCCCGCATGGTCGACAGCTCAAAATTTACAAACTGAGCTAGACCATTTAACAAATTTTATTAAAGAAACAATCCCCAACACCACCACTCACTCAGCAATAATACCAATAATTACCAAATCTGATAAAGTTTCAACACCACCACAGAAAGCCAGCCCGCCGGTATTCGAGAAAAAGTGCCCACAAGACTGCGAGGGACCATTATACAGTGCGTTTTGCGAACATACCTGCAAACACTGTGTCCCCCCGAGAAATAGAGCAGCGAGGGAGTGTCAGCGTGCCATCACCGGCGACGCCCAGCTGACACAGGAGAAAAAGAGAACTGTGGTGCGCTATCCGCACACTACAGCAACGGTGGATCAACTGTGGTGCGCTATCCGCACACTACAGCAACGGTGGATCAATGATCATCAACAGCAACAACAACAACTAATAGCCTGTGCAGCTAGCACCGGCACCGCCAGCGTTACAAGCTGCGCCTAGCAGAAGAGAGAGCCGACAGCGCTTCCAAGAGCGCAAATTTTTTTTTTAATAGCACTGCGTTGCAATATTTTTTTGATTGCACTACGATGCATTTTTTTTTCCTTATTATAAAAACCTATTGTAACATTGAGCGGAACCTTTTCTGCCCGATGAGAAGTTCGGCCAAACGAAAAATTAGGTAGGAAACCTGTAAATTCATACGGATGAATTAATTTTAAATTTCTCACCGCCGCAAGGCGTCTAATCAATTTAACATTTCTCACCGCCGCAAGGCGTCTTATTAGAGAAAGAGTTGAAGAAAGAATTGAAAGTTCGACGCAATAGCGTCCATTAGACAAATAAATAAGAAAAAAAAAAAATATAATAATAAAAACTTAGATACATTATCTGTAATACATATCTTAAAATATATATATAAATAAAATATATATATATAAATAAGACAAAGAATAAAATTGAAAATGTATACACATTATTTATAAGTAACAAAATAAAAATTTTAAAAAAAGTAAAGTAAAAGTAAAAATAAAATATAAAGAAAGAAAAACAAAAAGAGCCAAAGAACAATACAAGATATATTTAGAAATGGATCCGATTTTGAACATAATAGGCGAATGTTTAGATTCGTTAGACGACAGCGATTGGTACGAAATTGAAAAATTCTTGAATGACCAAAGGGAACATTCAACAATATTCAACATTCAATAATGACAGCTGAGGATTAGGATTCTAAAGAGAGTCCCCAGTAAAGAATATAATGGGTAAACATATTCAGCACTCTATTAGAAAGTTAAAAAAGCAAGACCCGAACTTCGTGAGCAGACTATCATTTCTGATATCGCGAGAACCAATGCCTCTTTTCGATTTATTGTTCGTGCATTACGTGACAATTTTTAAGTTAAAAAGGTCACCCTTCCATGTGTGTTCAAGGAAGGACCTGGCAACAGTTCTTGCGATGATCGAAGGGGTTATAGTTCAAGAAATTTAACTCGATAGTCAACCAAATTGGTTAGTCTCTAAATATTAAGACAATTAAAATAATAAGCAAAATAGATATAGTTATGTAGCTAGTAACAATTAATGCAAATGGAATGGAAAAAACTCATTTCCGAAATTACAAAATTACGGAGTGAATTCGCTAAATCTTTCAAGTGCTTAAATAAAGCAGCACCGATATCGAATAAGACCATAACTAAGCATGCCAACATTTTGGTAGAAAATTATAATAAAGTAACAAAACTAGTTAACAATAGTAACTCCAAATTAGATTCATTACAGAACTTGCAAGTTTCTGACGTTGTCAAACGTCTGCGAGAAAACCTACTGTACATATTGGACAGGCATAAATTATTTATCTATTGTATGTCATCAATGAGTATTCCGGCTACATTTGATGAATCAATACTGATTGCCGATAACCTTTCGGAAAATACTGATTCTTTAGATATGATGGAAACAGAGAAACCGAGCACTATGGCACAATCAGCCGCCGCTTCTCGGGAATATGTGCGACAAATTTCGTCCACAATACCAGAGTTTGATGGCAAGAAAGTAAATTTAAATAGATTTCTCACGGCACTCCGATTAACAGATCTCACGAAAGGAGATCAGTAGATGTTAGCCGTTGAAGTCATTAAGACAAAAATAATTGGCCCTTTGTCATACAAAGTTGAAAATGAAAGGACCATTATTGGAATCATAAGTGTATTAAAGGCCTCAGTTACATTTGCACAAAGTTAGTATACCCTTTTTTGACCATTTTCAATGGTCGAAGGGTATAAAAATAGGAGAGGTAAGGTAAGGTATTACTTAGGAACGAGACTGGTCATAAACTTGACAA
Source organism: Zaprionus vittiger (assembly GCA_018904025.1). Classification (NCBI taxonomy): domain Eukaryota; kingdom Metazoa; phylum Arthropoda; class Insecta; order Diptera; family Drosophilidae; genus Zaprionus; species Zaprionus vittiger. The sequence continues at coordinate 39,039 of JAEIFQ010000105.1, read as the reverse complement.
TAATTATTTAGGACCATATTTAGTTTCAGAGATAGGAGCTAATAATAACATTACAATTATAGGAAATAAAAATAAGAAACAGATAGTTCATAAAGATTGGTTAAAAATTTTCAATTCTTAATATATTTTGTAGGGTTGGCCACCCATAAGAATCGAAACAATTTTAAAATATATTTTAAAACATGATTATACCCTTCGACCATTGAAAATGGTCAAAAAAGGGTATACTATCTTTGTGCAAATGTATGTAACAGGCAGAAGGAGGCGTCGGAGACCCCATAAAGTATATATATTCTTGCTCAGGATCACAAGCCGAGTCGAGTGAGCCATGTCCGTCTGTCTGTCTGTCCGTCTGTCTGTCTGTGTGAACGCACAGATCTCAGCTATTATAAAAGCTAGAGTTACCAAATTTGGCAGGAAGACTCCTGTGTACTATAAGCTGATCAAGTTTATTTCAAATGTTATGTGCCACGCCCACCGCCCCCGCTAATAAATAAATTAACTTTTGAACTTAATTTGTAAGCGCTGTGTAAAAGATACAACTTTCTGACTTTAACATATACTAAGCTCATTAAAATATCTACGTATTCTCAAAATTGCAATCCGATCGGACAATAAACACAGAAGTTATTTAAGAAAGTATGTGCATAAAACCAAGTGCTTGTATCATCTAACAAGGTAGGCGGGCGAGCGCAAAGCGCGTGCGCCATCTGTCGGGAATCATTTTCAAGCATGGGCCTATCTAATATGTGTATGAATTTAACAAATTAAACTACACCGGAACATAGGTCGAAGGGTATCCCACTGTCGCGTGCAGCGCGACTGTTGCTTTTCTTACTGGTTTTTCTTTAATTTCTTTATTTTATTCATTACTTCTTTATTTTATTCAACAAAACAATATACAAAAAAAAAAAATAAATAATACATATAAGAATACAAAATCAAAATTATATAAAAAAAAAAAACAAAAAAAAAATAATAATATTAAAAAAAAAATTAGAAAATAACTTCATAATATTACGTTATTTTTCAAAAGGAATTAGATGTGGTATGCACATATATTAAAACATAACAACAATTACATTGTAGCACTATGTTGCAATATAAATATATATATACAGTCTGCCCAAGTGTATGTGTAATACGAGCATCCACTTGAAGGCCAACAAACATAAGTGCATAGTCAGCATTCCCACGCTAGCTATGCGCTGACCGCTTACTATGTATGTACACAGCACTCTTGTTCGACATGGACACAAGTCCATTGTTAATAAAGCCAAATTAAACAGTGTATATCTATTGGGCGGACCTCGACATTACAGGAAATCAAGATGTTTCTAAGCATTATGGACTATCGTCCATATTATTTAAATTTTCATTGCAAAAATAAAATCTTTTTTTTTATAAATTTCTAAAAATAATTCAATATATTCAAAGATTTTACCTAAAGATTTTACTTCGTCATGTCGCAAAAGAGCCAGAGCCGATGGCTTGTTTGCAGAGTTGTTTAAGGCCGGTGGTAATAAGCTGATTGGATTCATGCAGCGTCCTTTGTCCAGTACTAAACAAGAGTGTTCAGGGGATTTGAACCAATTACGGGAAATTAACAGAGCCTTGCATAACGCTTAATCCTGGATCCCAATAAGGTTTCAGACAAGATCGTGTGACCCTTTTAATCTGGAAGCGGAATGCTGAAATACATGGTAATAGCACTATTTTTTATAAAGTCTCCAGCCGATACGCCGATGTTCGACCGACATCATTGGATGTCGCAAATGAAGTTACAAATATGAAATTGATAAAAAAAAGATTTAAAACCCTTCGACCATTGAAAGGCAAAAGTATGCTAACTTTGTGCAAATGTAGCAGGCAGAAGGAGGCGTGGCAGACCCCATAAAGTATATATATTCTTGCTCAGGATCACTAGCCGAGTCGATTGAGCCATGTCTGTCTGTCTGGATGTCCGGATGTCCTGATGTCCGGATGTCTGACCAGATGAACAAACAGATCTCAGCTATTATAAAAGCTAGGCTTACCAATTTTGGCATGAACGACTTTCTGTGAAGCCGGCGCTGATCAAGTTTATTTCAAATGTTGGGTGCCACGCCCACCGCCTCCGCAAATTAATTATTTAATTTTTGAACTCAATTTGTAAGCGCTGTATAAAAGATACAACTTTCTGACTTTAACATATAATAAACTAATGAAATATCTACGTATTCTCGAAATTGCATTTCGATCGGACAATAAACACAGAAGTTATTTAAAAAAGTATGTGCATAAAACCAAGTGCTTGTATCAGCTAACAAGAAAGGCGGGTGAGCACAAAACGCGAGCGCCATCTGTCGGGGATCATTTAAAAGCATGTGCATATAAATATGTGTACATACATAAGAACGTAGGTCGAAGGGTATCCCACTGTCGCGTGCAGCGCGACTGTTGGCTTTTCTCTACTGGTTTTTTAAAGCCCACTCTTGCATACGCCGATGTTACCGACATCATGGAGTCACAAATGAGATGTTACCAATATGAAATTTATAAAAAAAAAGATTTTATTTTTGTAATGAAAATTTAAATAATATGGACGATAGTCCATAATGCTTAGAAACATCTTGATTTCCTCACACTTGCGTCATTCCGGCTCCCGTTTGTTTTGTCTGAAAAGAAGCAGCTCCTCCTTTCTCCTGTAGCTTCCACGCGTCGCTCGCGTTGTGGCAGACTGCAGCTTCAAAATAAGTGTCCAAAACCAAATCTTGAAAAATTGGCTTGTCAAATACAACAAATATTAAGTTTTCATTCATCGTCCCAGTTGATTACAGACCGTGCAAAGTGGGTATCACGAGTGCCAATATTACGCATCAATTTGTCATGATTTTCATATTTGACATTTACATGGTAAGTTAAGCGAAAGAATTCCTGGCGACGAAACAGAGCAATTAGGTAAATGCAAGTCATTCCAGTAAGATCGTTCTCAGGTATCAATTCAATATCCGGCGGCGAGCACTCAATTTCGAATGCATGACATCCTTCAGTAACAGGTCGAATAAAGATAGTGTCCAAATCCTGGTTATATTCGTCGTCCAAAGAGCAACCAACATACACAACCTTGAACTCTATTTTATGCTCCAAATGCTCGTAGCATGTGTATTCCACCTTGAACTTGTATGGAGAGGCGAAGCTGGCCGGATTTGTATCGAGAACTAAAACCTTAGTTACCAGTACTTTATCCATATTAGTAATTGGAAAAATTGTTAAATATCAAATACAAAACTACGAAAGGGAATATAATTATACCCTTCGACCATTGAAAATGGTCAAAAAAGGGTATACTAACTTTGTGCAAATGTATGTAACAGGCAGAAGGAGGCGTGACCAAAAGCCTACGAGTCAACATTGAGCCATGTCTGTCTGTCTGTCCGTCTGTCTGTGTGAACGCACAGATCTCAGCTATTATAAAAGCTAGAGTTACCAAATTTGGCAGAAAGACTTCTGTGTACTATAAGCTGATCAAGTTTATTTCAAATGTTAGGTGCCACGCCCACCGCCCCCGCAAATCAATAATTTAATTTTTGAACTTAATTTGTAAGCGCTGTATAAAAGATACAACTTTCTGACTTTAACATATACTAAGCTCATTAAAATATCTACGTATTCTCGAAATTGCAATCCGATCGGACAATAAACACAGAAGTTATTTAAGAAAGTATGTGCATAAAACCAAGTGCTTGTATCAGCTAACAAGGGAGGCGGGCGAGCACAAAACGCGAGCGCCATCTGTCGGGGATCATTTAAAAGCATGTGCATATAAATATGTGTACATACATAAGAACGTAGGTCGAAGGGTATCCTACTGCCGCGTGCAGCGCGACTGTGGCTTTTTTCTATTTATACCCTTCGACCATTGAAAATGGTCAAAAAAGGGTATACTAACTTTGTGCAAATGTATGTAACAGGCAGAAGGAGGCGTGGCAGACCCCATAAAGTTTATATATTCTTGCTCAGGATCACTAGCCGAGTCGATTGAGCCATGTCTGTCTGTCTGTCCGTCTGTCTGTGTGAACACACAGATCTCAGCTATTATAAGAGCTAGAGTTACCAAATTTGGCATGAATATTTCTGTGTAGCCGGCGCAGATCAGGTTTATTTCAAATGTTGGATGCCACGCCCACCGCCCCCGCAAATTAATAATTAATTTTTAAACTCAATTTATAAGCGCTGTATAAAAGATACAACTTTCTGACTTTAACATATAATAAACTGAATGAAATATCTACGTATTCTCGAAATTGCAATCCGATCGGACAATAAACACAGAAGTTATTTAAGAAAGTATGTGCATAAAACCAAGTGCTTGTATCAGCTAACAAGGGAGGCGGGCGACCGCAAAGCGCGGGCGCCATCTGTCGGCAATAATATAAAAGCATATGCATATGTATATGTGTACATACATAGAAACGTAGGTCGAAGGGTATCCCACTGTCGCGTGCAGCGCGACTGTGGCTTTTTCTATTTTTTTTCTATAAGCTTTTGCCTTTTCTAACATATTCCTAGCTCTTTTATAAGCTTACTCTAATCTAATCTTTACTTCTTTCGAATAGTCATCCATGTTATAAATGGGATCTATTCTGTCTATTTTGGTGAAATCTGTGAACTGTCTTGGTAATCTTCCAAATACTAGTTCATATGGACAATATTCATGAACTACTGATGGTGTTGTGTTGAAACAATAAGTAAAATATTGTATCCAAACATCTCAATCAGTTTTGTCAACAGATATATACGAGCGAATATACTCGTTGAATGTTCTGTGACTTCGTTCTATTGTTCCTAAAGTCTGATGATGGTGTGCTGTTGAAGTAATGTTTTTTATCTTCATATATTTGCACAGATCGTCTATGATTTGATTTTTGTATTCCGTTCCCATGTCCGTAATGATTGTTTTCATTGGACCGTACTTAAGAATAAAATGTTCAAATATAGCCTTAGCAACTGATTTTGCGCTTTTATTTGGTATGGGTACCGTTACCAAATATTTTGTTAAATCACAAATGATAGTGACAGCATACTCATTTCCATCTTCTGATCTTGGAAGTGGACCAATGGTATCTATCAGAACTATATCAAATGCTGTTGCTGGCGTTTCTGTTATCGTCATTGGCATTTCCGTATGTTTCAACGTTTTAGCCTGTTGGCATTTTAAACATGTCTTGACATATTTACTTATTGCCTTTGTCATTTGTGGCCAATAATAAAAGTTTTTTATTTTCCTCAGGGTTCTAGAAATTCCTGAGTGGCCTCCTTCTGACTGATCGTCATGATATTTAGACAGTATTGCTTCTATTTGAACCTTATCATCTTTATCTATCTTAGTCACCTTGTTTAATAGCGCTATTTTTAAATTTTTTTATATTTTATTGCCCTTTTCTTTAAAATTCTTAATAGTGGCAAACTCGAAGATTTGTTCACTTGGTGACAATTGCGTTTGAATGATCTTTTTTATTCTTGCTTCTTCATTAAGCCTTTGAAAAAACTGATCTAAATCGATTTTTTCATTAGAATAAAAATTAGTCATATCGAAACGTGTTATAATCTTTTTGCCTCTTTTTAACAAACACTTATGTTTGTCTATTTTGAGAACAATATATTTCTTGGCATCAATGTTATTGATTACCTGATAGATATTGGGCATTTCTATTTTTTTTTATTTACTTCTGGTTCTTGCAATTTTTCTCCTGCGCAGGAATTTTTCTGTCTTACTGAAGCTCTCGTTTCGACCTTCAGTATCTGTCTATTCATTTCTTTTAGCTCTCCGATAGTTATTCGGGAAAGAGCATCGGCTATGTAATTATTTATTCTGATATATTTGTTGTATCTCTTGAGTTTAAATTATTTAAATTATTATTATTGCATTTAAGCAGTGAAATTTCTGCACCTGTATCTATTAATAGAGTTACCATTGAATTGGTACTCATATTTTTTAACTTTATAAAAATACTTAAATTGAGATTGATTTTATATATTTTTATTGCTGGCTGTTGCTCAAGGGGGCTTTCTGCTTTTCCGACTGTATATTTCGGACATTATTGTTGTTTTCATTAGAAGTTTGGTTTTGACTTTGGTTATTCCAATTGTAGCCTCCACCTCTGTTATTATTCTGGTTACCGCCGCGTCCTCTATTTTCTCCGCGGTAACCACCTCGGCCTCTATATTTATTGTTATAGTTGTTATAATTACCTCGGCCATTACCTCTGTTTTGGTAATTTCCTCGGTTATTATTACCTCGAAAGTGTCCTCTATTGTTATAGAATAACACACTATTGGAATTGCTTTTCATTTCCGTACAGCAGTGTATGTATTTTTCAATCACGCCATTCAACGTGTTGAAATTTCCTGCTTCTAAAATGGTCTTGAGCTTTTCGTGCTCACAATTTTTTGTCATTGCAGAGATCGCTTCTTTTGTGGCATTGTTTGAATCTAGTCCGTCATCTATGTAGGCTGCATCAAGCGACCTACGTTGCAGTTTTACCACGTTGTTGTGTATTTAGCAATTTTGCTTTAATGACATCAGGCGATTCGCCTTTAACTGAGGCCTTTAATACACTTATGATTCCAATAATGGTCCTTTCATTTTCAACTTTGTATGACAAAGGGCCAATTATTTTTGTCTTAATGACTTCAACGGCTAACATCTACTGATCTCCTTTCGTGAGATCTGTTAATCGGAGTGCCGTGAGAAATCTATTTAAATTTACTTTCTTGCCGTCAAACTCTGGTATTGTGGACGAAATTTGTCGCACATATTCCCGAGAAGCGGCGGCTGATTGTGCCATAGTGCTCGGTTTCTCTGTTTCCATCATATCTAAAGAATCAGTATTTTCCGAAAGGTTATCGGCAATCAGTATTGATTCATCAAATGTAGCCGGAATACTCATTGATGACATACAATAGATAAATAATTTATGCCTGTCCAATATGTACAGTAGGTTTTCTCGCAGACGTTTGATAACGTCAGAAACTTGCAAGTTCTGTAATGAATCTAATTTGGAGTTACTATTGTTAACTAGTTTTGTTACTTTATTATAATTTTCTACCAAAATGTTGGCATGCTTAGTTATAGTCTTATTCGATATCGGTGCTGCTTTATTTAAGCACTTGAAAGATTTAGCGAATTCACTCCGTAATTTTGTAATTTCGGAAATGAGTTTTTTCCATTCCATTTGCATTAATTGTTACTACCTACATAACTATATCTATTTTGCTTATTATTTTAATTGTCTTAATATTTAGAGACTAACCAATTTGGTTGACTATCGAGTTAAATTTCTTGAACTATAACCCCTTCGATCATCGCAAGAACTGTTGCCAGGTCCTTCCTTGAACACACATGGAAGGGTGACCTTTTTAACTTAAAAATTGTCACGTAATGCACGAACAATAAATCGAAAACAGGCATTGGTTCTCGCGATATCAGAAATGATAGTCTGCTCACGAAGTTCGGGTCTTGCTTTTTTATACCCTTCGACCATTGAAAATGGTCAAAAAAGGGTATACTAACTTTGTGCAAATGTATGTAACAGGCAAAAGGAGGCGTGGCAGACCCCATAAAGTATATATATTCTTGCTCAGGATCACTAGCCGAGTCGATTGAGCCATGTCTGTCTGTCTGTCCGGATGTCCGGATGTCCGGATGACCAGATGAACACACAGATCTCAGCTATTATAAGAGCTAGAGTTACCAAATTTGGCATGAACATTTCTGTGTAGCCGGCGCAGATCAAGTTTGTTTCAAATGTTGGATGCCACGCCCACCGCCTCCGCAAATTAATAATTTAATTTTTGAACTTAATTTATAAGCGCTGTATAAAAGATACAACTTTCTGACTTTAACATATAATAAACTGAATGAAATATCTACGTATTCTCAAAATTGTAATCTGATCGGTCAATAAACACGGAAGTTATTTAAGAAAGTATGAGCATAAAACCAAGTGCTTGTGTCAGCTAACAAGGGAGGCGGGCGAGTGCGAAGCGCGAGCGCCATCTATCGAGAATAATTTCAAATCATGTGCATATGTATATGTGTACATACATAGGAACGTAGGTCGAAGGGTATCCCACTGTCGCGTGCCGCGCGACTGTTGCTTTTCTTACTGGTTAACTTTCTAATAGAGTGCTGAATATGTTTACCCATTATATTTTTTACTGGGGACTCTCTTTAGAATCCTAATCCTCAGCTGTCATTATTGAATGTTGAATATTGTTGAATGTTCCCTTTGGTCATTCAAGAATTTTTCAATTTCGTACCAATCGCTGTCGTCTAACGAATCTAAACATTCGCCTATTATGTTAAAAATCGGATCCATTTCTTAATATATCTTGTATTGTTGTTTGGCTCTTTTTGTTTTTCTTTCTTTATATTTTATTTTTACTTTTACTTTACTTTTTTTAAAATTTTTATTTTGTTACTTATAAATAATGTGTATAAATTTTCCATTTTATTCTTTGTCTTATTTATATATATATATATTTTATTTATATATATATTTTTAGATATGTATTACAGATAATGCATCTAAGTTTTTATTATTATATTTTTTTTTTTTTCTTATTTATTTGTCTTATGGACGCTATTGCGTCGAACTTTCAGTTCTTTCTTCAACTCTTTCTCTAATAAGACGCCTTGCGGCGGTGAGAAATGGAAAAATTGATTAGACGCCTTGCGGCGGTGAGAAATTTAAAATTAATTCATCCGTATGAATTTACAGGTTTCCTACCTAATTTTTCGTTTGGCCGAACTTCTCATCGGGCAGAAAAGGTTCCGCTCAATGTTACAATAGGTTTTTATAATAAGGAAAAAAAAAATGCATCGTAGTGCAATCAAAAAAATATTGCAACGCAGTGCTATTAAAAAAAAATCTGCGCTCTTGGAAGCGCTGTCGGCTCTCTCTTCTGCTAGGCGCAGCTTGTAACGCCGGTGCTAGCTGCACAGGCTGTTAGTTGTTGTTGTTGCTGTTGATGATCATTGATCCACCGTTGCTGTAGTGTGCGGATAGCGCACCACAGTTGATCCACCGTTGCTGTAGTGTGCGGATAGCGCACCACAGTTGATCCACCGTTGCTGTAGTGTGCGGATAGCGCACCACAGTTCTCTTTTTCTCCTGTGTCAGCTGGGCGTCGCCGGTGATGGCACGCTGACACTCCCTCGCTGCTCGATTTCTCGGGGGGGGACACAGTGTTTGCAGGTATGTTCGCAAAACGCACTGTATAATGGTCCCTCGCAGTCTTGTGGGCACTTTTTCTCGAATACCGGCGGGCTGGCTTTCTGTGGTGGTGTTGAAACTTTATCAGATTTGGTAATTATTGGTATTATTGCTGAGTGAGTGGTGGTGTTGGGGATTGTTTCTTTAATAAAATTTGTTAAATGGTCTAGCTCAGTTTGTAAATTTTGAGCTGTCGACCATGCGGGCGCTGGAGTTTTGGTGAATAGTAGCCACTTTAAATGCGAAATTCTTTTTTTCACCTTATGGTTTACTCCGCCTCGGTTTTTTCCCATCGCACACACACACTCTACTCACTCAGTCTTTTGGTCAAATTTTGCAGTTTCCACCAGTTTGTTCAGGTTCCTGCCTCACGGTCGCCATGTAATGTCGTGGTCCGCCCAATAGATATACACTGTTTAATTTGGCTTTATTGACAATGGACTTGTGTCAATGTCGAACCTTATTTATATCGGGTTATATATAGGTGTGGAGCAGGGAAGGTCCCGCTCCATTAGATGTTAAGAATCGAGTGTGTCTTAAGTCTACATACAAAAGCTTTCTTAGCCTAAATCGAGGAGCAGCGCTGCCAGCGTAGCTTGCAGCGTCTCCGCGCTTATATGCATATCTTATGTATACATATATGTATTGTCGCCAAGCGACGACGTTGGGAGAGGAAGAATGCTATGTACATACATAGTAAGCGGTCAGCGCATAGCCAGCGTGAGAATGCTGACTATGCACTTATGTTTGTTGGCCTTCAAGATGGATGGATGCTCGTATTACACATACACTTGGGCAGACTGTATATATATATTTATATTGCAACAAAGTGCTACAATGTAATTGTTTTAATATATGTGCATACCACATTCCTCACACTTGCGTCATTCCGGCTCCCGTTTGTTTTGTCTGAAAAGAAGCAGCTCCTCCTTTCTCCTGTAGCTTCCCCGCGTCGCTCGCGTTGTGGCCGACTGCAGCTTCAAAATAAGTGTCCAAAACGAAATCTTGAAAAATTGGCTTGTCAAATACAACAAATTTTAAGTTTTCATTCATCGTCCCACGTTGATTACAGACCGTGCAAAGTGGGTTTCACGAATGTCAATATGACGCATCAATTTGTCATGATTTTCACATTTGACATTTACATGACATCCTTCAGTAACAGGTCGAATATAGATAGTGTCTTAATCCTGGTTATATTCGTCGTCCAAAGAGCAACCAACATACACAACCTTTATGCTCCAAATGCTCGTAGCATGTGTATTCCACCTTGAACTTGTATGGAGAGGCGAAGCTGGCCGGATTTGTATCGAGAACTAAAACCTTAGTTACCACTAGTTTATCCATATTAGTAATGGGAAAAATTGTTAAATATCAAATACAAAAGTACGAAAGGGAATATAATTTTTCTTAACTTTTTCTAATGATTTTCGGTTGATTTTCTAATAGACTATGATGAAAATAATAACTTTTAGTCTAGCCCTTAGCCTTGTGTGTGACAGAAAAAGTCAAGGTACGTTGACAAATTTAACTATTTTTCTAGAAAATATATTAAGCAAAAAATAATCAGGATAATACTAGAGGCTAAGAACTCGGAACCAGGGACCGTAAATAATAATTAAGAGATTTAAAAAATCAAAGCTCTTAAAAGTCTTTTAAAAATGTGGGAAAAATCGTAGCGTGCTAGTTTTTATCGGCGAACACAAAAACCGCGTTAACTTTTTTTTTCCAATTTTTATACCCTTCGACCATTGAAAATGGTCAAAAAAGGGTATACTAACTTTGTGCAAATGTATGTAACAGGCAGAAGGAGGCGTGGCAGACCCCATTAAGTATATATATTCTTGCTCAGGATCACTAGCCGAGTCGATTGAGCCATGTCTGTCTGTCTGTCCGGATGTCCGGATGACCAGATGAACACACAGATCTCAGCTATTATAAGAGCTAGAGTTACCAAATTTGGCATGAACATTTCTGTGTAGCTGGCGCAGATCAAGTTTATTTCAAATGTTGGATGCCACGCCCACCGCCCCCGCAAATTTATAATTAATTTTTAAACTCAATTTAAAAAGCGCATATAAAAGATACAACTTTCTGACTTTAACATATAATAAACTGAATAAAATATCTACGTTTTCTCGAAATTGTAATCCGATCGGTCAATAAACACAGAAGTTATTTAAGAAAAAAAAGTTAAAGCGCAGGTTTTGTGTTCGCCGATAAGAGGTAGCACGGTACGATTTTTACCATTTTTTTTAGATTTTTTTAATTCTCCTAATAATTATTCACGGTTCCTGGTTCCGAGTTCTTAGCCTCTATTATTATTCTGATTATTTTTTCTTACTATATTTTTAGAAAAATAGTTACACTTTCTTTTTCTCTAAAATTTTTCAACTGGCCTTCTTTCACACAGGGCAGAGAAGTTATTTTAATCATAAAAATTACTGAAAATTACCACACAGGGGTTTTTTTAACAATTTAGAAGAAGTAAAAAATTATATTCCCTTTCGTACTTTTGTATTTGATATTTAAATTTTTAATTATAATATTCAATTACTAATAGGATAAAGTAGTGGTAACTAAGGCTTTAGTTCTCGATACAAATCCGGCCAGCTTCACCTCTCCATACAAGTTCAAGGTGGAATACACATGCTACGAGCATTGGAGCATAAAATACAGTTCAAGGTTGTGTGTGTCTTGGTTGCTCATTGGACGACGAATATAACCAGGATTTGGACACTATCTTTATTCGACCAGTCAATGAAGGATGCCAGGCATTCGAAATTAAGTGCTCGCCGCCGGATATTGAATTGATACCCGAAAACGATCTTACTGGAATGACTTGCATTTACCTAATTACTCATTTTCGTCGCCAGGAATTCTTTCGCTTAACTTACCATGTAAATGTCAAATATGAAAATCATGACAAATTAATGCGTCGTATTGACACTCGTAGAACCCAATTTGCTAACGGTCGTAATCAACTGGGACGATGAATGAAAACTTTCAAAATTTGTTGTATTTGACTAGCCAATTTTTCAAGATTTCGTTTTGGACACTTATTTTGAAGCTGCAGTCTGCTACAACGCGAGCGACGCGGGGAAGTTACAGGAGAAAGGAGGAGCTGCTTCTTTTCAGAGAAAACAAACGGGGAGCTGGAGTGACGCAAGTGTGAGGAAATCAAGATGTTTCAAAGCATTATAGACTATCGTCCATATTATTTAAATTTTTATTGCAAAAATAAAATCTCTTATTTTATAAATTTCTTAAAATAATTTAATATGTTCAAAGATTTTACCTAAAGATTTTACCTCGCCATGCCGGATACCAGCGCCGAAAAACGCGAGAAGCGCCCAACAACCTACACAGCTGAAATGTTTTCCTTTCCCGTCCGAAACACTAGTGTTGGCAGTGTGGTACGTATCGCAGCAAATTTACAAAGTTCTTTGTATGTTTTAGATAACGGTGAGTGTGGACTGCATAAGCTATGTAGACCAGTGTACGGTACTGATCAATGGATTTTAGTACGAATGCCTTTTGAGTGTTTTCATCTGTAGTTGACGCACGAACCTGGTGTCAAAGTGTTCTTTCCTTAACAAATATTTACTTCCTGGCATTGAATTGGATTTACTGATAAATTTTGTTGCATATCAATTGTTAACTTCTTGGATTGAATTCAGAATCCGAGTCATTTTGGCAGATTCTTTATTTTTTTAAGAGTGCATGATGTGGCAATTTTCCCCTTTTACACTCATTGCTTTTAATCTGTCCGCCAATTCAATTTTCGTTTTGTATTTTTGTCTTTCCTTTACACTTTTATTTTTTTATACTTTTGTGCCTCGTCCCGTTAATTTGTGGTTTCTCAACAGGTTGAGTTCCAACTGTTTTATTAATATGAATTTACAAGCTGAAGGGCAGTGTGACCGTGTTAAGACCAAACTTATAATACCTAAAAATCATATAGTGCCCACCTACAATGGCTGCCTTATGGTGCGGCACTTGTTTCCGCCCTTGTTTAGGTCAAGGGCGTCGCCAGAGTTCTCCACCACAGTGACTCTGAAGATGGAAGATGTGCAGATCAGGACTCCGGCACAAAAGGTTAACAAAGACCTCCAAACCAGCTATCCGGGCATCACGCTAGCGGACTTTCGGTGACCTGTGCCACAGAGAGAGTCTCCATTTTCTCAGGGGGGCCGACGTCTATGGAGACGTACCCTTCCCAGGGCTGGTTCCATCCCACGGTGGTCTACCGATGGCCCGCAGAACACTCTGTTTGGCTGGGTATTATCCGGTGTCTTTAAGACGCGTAGTCCGCCAGCGCCCATCAAGCCCCGCCAGCGGCCCCAAACCAAAGATCCCGGCCCCATCTATTTGCAATAGTATTGCAAGGGGGGCGGGATGTTTACGTCGAAAGGTAGCCGCCGAGAAGATTTCGGCGTAAACAGTGCGAGAAGTCACCAAGGGCTCTCGCACTCTTTTATCCAGATTATGTTAAGTTAGGCTTAAGCTAAATATGTAACATTGTACATAAGAATAGTTGAAAAATATAAGTGAAGTGAATACCACGCGCCCCGCATTGTTCTTTAATTTCGATTTGTTTTCGCGTCGGTTTTCGATTGTTCAGCATTCACAGCCCCAACTCTACGATCCCCCCAAGAAGGAAGATCTTCTTGCCGCCACCACAAAACCAAACCAGTAAGAAAAGCAACAGTCGCGCTGCACGCGACAGTGGGATAGCCTTCGACCTATGTTCCGTTGTAGGTTAATTTGTTAAATTCATACATATATACAAATGCGCATGTTTTTAAATTATTGCCGACAGATTGCGCTCGCGCTTTGCGCTCGCCCTCCTCCCTTGTTAGCTGATACAAGCACTTGGTTTTATGCACATACTTATTTTTTTTTTTTTTTTTTTTTTTTTTTTACATACTTTTTTAAATAACTTCTGTGTTTATTGTCCGATCGGATTGCAATTTCGAGAATACGTAGAAATTTGAATAAGCTTAGTATATGTTAAAGTCAGAAAGTTGTATCTTTTATATTTATTTGCGGGGGCGGTGGGCGTGGCACATTACATTTGAAATAAACTTGATCAGCTTATAGTACACAGGAGTCTTCCTGTCAAATTTGATAACTCTAGTTTTATAATAGCTGAGATCTGTGCGTTCACACAGACAGACAGACAGACAGACAGACGGACATGGCTCAATCGACTCGGCTAGTGATCCTGAGCAAGAATATATATACTTTATGGGGTCTCCGACGCCTCCTTCTGCCTGTTACATACATTTGCACAAAGTTAGTATACCCTTTTTTGACCATTTTCAATGGTCGAAGGGTATAAAAACTCGAAACTCAACAACTTGAGGAAATTAAAAATTTTTCCAATTACTAATGTGGATAAAGTAGTGGTAACTAAGATTTTAGTTCTCGATACAAATCCGGCCAGCTTCGCCTCTCCATACAAGTTCAAGGTGGAATACACATGCTACGAGCATTTGGAGCATAAAATAGAGTTCAAGGATGTGTATGTTGGTTGCTCTTTGGACGACGAATATAACCAGGATTTGGACAGTATCTATATTCGACCTGTTACTGAAGGATGTTATGCATTCGAAATTGAGTGCTCGCCGGCGGATATTGAATTGATACCCGAGAACGATTTTACTGGCATGACTTGCATTTACCTAATTACTCTGTTTCGTCGCCAGGAATTCTTTCGCTTAACTTACCATGTAAATGTCCAATATGAAAATCATGACAAATTAATGCGTCATATTGACACTCGTGAAACCCACTTTGCACGGTCTGTAATCAACTGGGACGATAGATGAAAACTTAAAATTTTTTGTATTTGACAAGTCAATTTTTCAAGATTTCGTTTTGGACACTTATTTTGAAGCTGCAGTCTGCCACAACTCGAGCGACGCGGGGAAGCTACAGGAGAAAGGAGTTGCTTCCTTTCAGACAAAACAAACAGGAGCCGGAATGACGCAAGTGTGAGGAAATTAAGATGTTTCAAAGCATTATGGACTATCGTCCATATTATTTAAATTTTTCATTGCAAAATAAAATATTTTTTTTTTTAAATATTTCTAAAAATAATTTAATATATTCAAAAATTTTACCCAAAGATTTTACTTCGTCATGTCGCAAAAGAGCAGACCGATGGCTTGTTTGCGGAGTTTAAGGCCGGTGGTAATAAGCTGAATGGATTCATGCAGCGTCGTTGTCCAGTACTAAACAAGATTGATCAGGCAATTTCTACCAATTAACGGGAAATAAATAGATCCTGCATAACGCTAAATCCTGGATCCCAATAAGGTTTCAGACAAGATCGTGTGACCCTTTTAATCTGGCAGCGGAATGCTGAAATACATCGTAATAGCAAAATTTTTTTTAATCCTCCCGGGCTTTTTATTCGCTGATTTCTTTTATTTTTGGAGATTTTATTAAATTTTTTTTTTTAAATTTTTCACGATTAAAAAAGAGAAACCAAACTAGTTTTTTTGTATGTAGGTTTTAGTTAAAAAATATTTATGGTTTTTTTTTTTTTTGTTTTTTTTTTTGGTTTTTTTTTTTTTTTTTTTTTTTTTTTTTTTTTGTTTTGGGCGGGGACCGTTTTTTTTTTATTTTTTTTAAACAATTTTTATTATAATTATAATTAAATATTTTTTTTTTTTTAAAAAAATTTTTTTATTTTTTTTGTTTTTTTTAAAAAAAAAAAATCTCTTAACATTTTTTTTTTTTTTTTTATAAAAAAAACAAAAAAAAGAAGGAATTAATATTTGATTTTTTTAAAAAATATCGGAAATAAAATCAAATTGAAATTGCTTATAAAACGAGCAAAAAAAAAAAAAATAAAAAAAAAAAAAAAAAAAAAAAAATAGAGTGAAGTGGCGCTGGTCACTGGTTGTTTTCGGTTTTTTTTTGGTTTCTTGTAATTCCAGCATTTGAACATAACGTTCCATGGTACTCCCCTTTAAGTAGGCACCATTTAGGTACCCCCCTTTAAGTAGGCACCGTTTAGGCATTGACACCTTGACCGAGCTTTTGGGGCTCAGCTGAGCGCAATCAGAATGCATCAGTGGGTAGTGTTTGCTTCGTTAAGTAGATCGATCTATCGGGTAACATGTGTCGGTTCGTTCTTTTTCACTGGAGCTGCCGAAGAACACAGACGTGTTTGCTATTTTTGTCCACTGGTGCCAACCACGAGGAGGATTTTCATTATTATTAAATATAATAATATTTAATATATCCCAGCAATATTAAGTGAGTATTGCAGAAAAACAAGCCTATAACAAAATTCTAATTGGTGAATTTTACCCATTGTTTAAGATTGCCGAGATTTTTGACGATTAAGGTAACCTCGTGGAGTGGCTGGAAAAAAAAAAAAAAGGTTCTCTGGATAACTGGTGCCAGATTCAGGTAAATTTGGAAGAATAAATAATTCTCTTGCAGAATCTAATAAATAATATATTTTTTCAGATTCTGGCACCTTGTGCTACCCAAAGTTTGGACCACCTCATTCTTCAAGCGGATTCGTCCAGGGGAGCCCTAGAGTGGCCTGATGGGAAGCGCATGAAAACTAAAATATCACAGTGAATGCCCTAAACAATTTAATGAAAACTAAAATATCACAGTGAATGCCCTAAACAATTTAATGAAAACTAAAATATCACAGTGAATGCCCTAAATAAGTTAATGGAAACTAAAATATCACAGTGATAGCCTAAATAAGTTAATGAAAACTAAAATATCACAGTGATTGCCCTAAATAAGATAATGAAAACTAAAATATCACGTGATTGCCCTACCTAAGTTAATGAAAACTAAAATATCACAGTGATTGCCCTAAATAAGTAAATGAAAGCTAAAATATCACAGTGATTGCCTTAAATAAGTTAATGAAAATTAAAATAGCACAGTGATTGCCTTAAATAAGATAAGGAAAACTATAATATCACAGTGATCGCTTTAAAAAGCGCTAAAAAACCATAATATCACCGTGATTGCCTGAAATAAGTTAATGGAAATTATACTATCACAGTGATTGCTGTAAAGAAGATTATACAAACTATAAGATCACAGTGATTATCCTAACTAAAATATTTGTTAGTAATTCTAAATTAAAAGCTCTAAAAATTAGTTGTTAAATAATAGAGTCAATGGTGCGAATAAATACATCTATATAAATATCGCGAGTTGCCAATAATTTTTGTTTTCATTTTTTTTCTCTGCCTATCTGCAAATGACCATAAAAAGGTAATTCTAACGAAAAACAAGTGACCTAAACAAATACACAGAAAAAAAAATCATTAGTGACAAACGAAATAAACTAAAATGCAAACAGCTATACCCACACACATCAAATTACACCACACCACGGAAGATCTTTCGTCGATGGAAAACAACAAACTGTGAGTGATTCTTATTAATTATTGTTTGGCTATTTTTCCCTTTATTTTGTTTTTCACTTTTGTTAATTTTGGGAGTTACTGCTCTTCAAGCCTGTACTCTTTTGAATTTTAATTTGGCTATTTATGTAGCTCTTAGATTTCTTTTAAATCTAACTTAGTTTATTATTTTTGATTTTAATCGAATTTTCAATTTAATTTACTCATGTTTGAGTTTAATTAATTCTTTTTGAGTTTGATTTTTCTTTAAATTCCTTATGTTTTTGTATTATCATTTTGAATTCAGATAATTTGCCCTTCTTTGGTTTTGCATGATTTTCAATTTTTATTTACATCTACTATTTATGTAATGCAATCTGATAATTTATGTATTATGACTGAGCCTATATATATATATATGTATCTATTCGCAACCAATGACAAACCAATGACAAATGAATGAACAAATAAATAAATAAGATACCGCCTTGTAATAAATGAAAATTAAGAAATTAGTACTAAGATACCCTCTTACCCTTAACTAGAAATCGAAAGAAAAAGTATACATTACATAAAGATTATGTTAAAGAGATGGTTAGGAAAGGCATTAATATTTTAAGGAATAAATTGTTTTAAAATGAATTTAGCTTAAATAACTATTGTTTCGGGAGTCATGGAGGATGGATATGAGGCAACTATGCATTGAAAAATAGTGGTCTAAAGGGATCGCCGATATTTATATCGCGCAACGCAGGCGATCATGGAAGGGTGGGGTAACAGCCGCTTCAGTAAGCGAGGCGCGCTCAGAAGGCTGCTATAAAATTTTATTACTTCCGAACTACTGCTCTCTTTCTCTTCCCCTTCGGTCGTGGAGCTTCGTTTCTCTCCGACCGAGTATGTTCCCGATTTCTGGTTCTGTCTTGCGATCGTCGTAAGGCAATACAGCACGCGATTTTTTTTTATTTATGTTATTATTGGTTTGAGCCTGAGTTGACACGGTTATGTTTCATTTACCCACCCCATTGCCGACACACATGAGCCGGAGACCAGCGCGTGCTTACGTACCGTCAACTAAATAATATCTGCTCACTTTGTCATACGTTGTATGCTACAAATTAATAATAATAATAAATAAATTGGCGCCCAACCGTGAGGGCCTTGATCCGGCAGGGTCCGAATTAAATAAAATAAATAGTCGTTTCCATCTTTGACTAGTGCGACATCGATAGAATCTGAAATTTTCCCTATTTGTTAAAAATATTTGAAATGTTCAAATTAAGTACCGGTAAGAAGCTTTCAGGTGTTATATATATTCCTAGTAGTTGGATCTTGTGTGCTAGAATTTATAGCTATAACTTGCCACTACTGGAAAAAAATATTTCACTGAAAAGCTTGAAAAGGGTTGGTTGGATTTAGCAAAGCAAAGAGTATATTGCACAGCTAACCACTAATTAATTCGTTTTGGTGAAGTTTCTCTGAAATGTCATTGTGGATAAGTGATTGATTGAATCAATATCACTTCCAGGACAATTCAAAATCCCTTCTTTTTCCTTTTAATATAATAAAAGCGTTGGAGTCCTATCAATAGTTGAATTAACTAAGTTAATTACTATATGGTTTGCCCGCTTATCAAGAAATTATTAGGTGCTCGTGTTTTTGTCCCAATTTCCAATAAAAAACGGAGAGAATAGAGAGTTTTAAATCGGTTGTAATGTTAAACAATTTTTTTTGCATTTCTCTCATAACTGGAATTCATGACTCCTGAAATGTTTTTTCTTGTGATTATATCTTTGATTTAATTTTTTTATATATTGTTTTTGATTACTTTATTATATTTTTTCTGCTGCGAATCTTTTCTTATATTACGCTTAAATCACGCTTACAAATAGCGTACCATTTTACGAATCGGTTAAATTATGTTTTTGAGCCGAAGCTCGGAAAACATTGTAGACGTGACGTGCTTTATTTGCTTAAAGGAGATTGAATATACAGGTCAACTGTTGACCACTAGTTGCGGTCACACCTTTCACTGGGTTTGCTTTAACACCAAAGTATCTAACCGCGAGCGTTGTCCCGTGTGTAAATCTTCCTTGCAGACGTCACTGCTCAATTTAACGGTTAACACCGACACCCATCAGTCCACGCAAAGTTTACCTGACGCTGCTATGCCACGCACTCGTAATCAGCAAAGACTGGATGAGCAAGAGAGCGACAGCATGGCTCAAGAAGAACCAAATGCTGGAGCCTCAGTGCCTTTAAATGCGTCTCAACAAGTGTTGATTGATGCCATAACTGCGTCAGCTGCGAGACAAACTGAGATGTTGGCAGCAGTTTTTCAAAGCAGCATTCAAGGCATGGTGACAGCCTTGTCAAATAGCCTCAGGCTTGACACTCCAGCGTTGCCCCTTTCGAGTGAAGTACCGCTTCAATTGCCTAGGAGTCCAATTGGTCAAACGAGGATCTCTCCTACAGACTCCGTTATTCGGCTGGATAGAGTTAGCCAAATAATAGGCAGTTGGAAACTTAAGTTTTCAGGAAGATCTGGTTTGAGCGTCGAAGATTTCCTTTATCGGGTGGAAGCCTTGACAAACCAGTCCTTAGAAGGAAATTTCGCTCTATTGATGAGCCATATAAGCACCTTATTTGAAGGCTGTGCCAGTGACTGGTATTGGCGTTACCATAGGAGAATGTCTAATGTCACTTGGGCTGCCTTATGCGATGCATTGCGTACGCAGTTTAAAGAAGAACGCTCTGATGTAAGCATTAGAGCAGAAATACATCGGAGGAAGCAAAAAGAAGGCGAATCTTTTGATGAGTTTTACGAAAGCGTAGTTTTGCTCTCCGATAAACTCTCTGTGCCATTATCAGATTCAGCGTTACTGGAATCGATTCGATCGAATCTATTACCGGAGATACAGCATGAGTTGCTATATCAAGTGATAAGCACTGTTCCTCAGCTTCGACATGTAATTCGTACCAGAGAAGCCTTTATGCAAACTGTAAAGCCTGGGTTACGAAAGCCTCAGCCGGCTCCGCGCCGTCTGGTGCATGAAGTGGCAGTGGCAGCCGAAAGTGAGTCAGAGGAAGACGAAGCGGAGTTAGCAGCAGTTAACATATCCTGCTGGAATTGTGGTAAAGTTGGCCACCGCTACCAAGATTGTATGACCGAGCGTAAAGTTTTCTGCTACGGTTGTGGCAAAGCAGACACTTATCGGCCATCTTGTCCTCAGTGTTGCACTCCAAAAAACGGTCAAGCGCGTGCACCTTGGAAAGGAGCACGCAAACCGACGATTTCGAGGTCGACCAACACCGAATAACTGAGTGTTCTACTCAAACTCCACCTGAATATACTAATTTACCTGACATGTCCTTATCACAGCCCATTACTACGTCCACTAATTTTTCTTCCTCTAAAACGGTATCTCGTTCGACTCAGCGCCTTAATACCTATTATGATCTAATTCAGATTGAAAACAATCTGGCAGGGCTCGGAGCGCTTGATGCAAGGCCGTACGCTAGAGTCTCTGTATTAGGTCGATCAGTATCCGGTCTCATGGATACTGGTGCGTCAATCAGCTGCATTGGCGGAAGGTTAGCGGCTGATATCTTAAAGGAAGAAATCCATTTCAATCCTATAACTTCGAACGTTCAGACGGCGGATGGCAAGTCCCAAGAAATTCTGGGGAAACTCCACACCTCCATTGAGTATAACGGAGATACCAAACCGTTCACGTTCTTTATTGTGCCTTCACTGAAGCAATCGCTTTATTTAGGAATCGACTTCTGGACCAAATTTCAGTTATTGCCTCAAGGTTTAGGGACAGATGGTGAGAATGAGCACCTTGCAACAATTGACCGCAACGTGTTCTGTTTGCTAACCGAAAATCAGCAGAAATCGCTAGAAGACACCATAAAAAGGTTCCCTTCTTTTACGGACAAAGGCTTAGGAAGGACCACTCTGCTGTTCCACTCGATCGATGTTGGCGATGCTGTGCCTATCAAGCAGAGACACTATCCAGTGTCACCTGCGATTGAACAGATGATGTTCGAAGAACTCGATCGAATGCTGGCTTTAGGAGTTATAGAGGAGTCCGATAGCTCGTGGTCTTCTCCAGTGGTATTGGTACGAAAACCTGGAAAAGTCCGTCTGTGTCTAGATAGCCGAAAAGTAAATAATATTACGCGCAAGGATGCATATCCGATGCCAATTATTCATGGTCTCTTGAGTCGTCTCCCAAAAGCCGAATATATAACAAGCCTGGACTTAAAAGATGCCTATTGGCAAATTCCTCTCGATCCTTCGTCAAGGGATAAAACGGCGTTCTCAGTACCTGGTAGGCCACTCTACCAATTTACAGTAATGCCGTTTGGCCTCACCAATGCTCCTTCGACCATGTCCAAGCTAATGGACCGTACAATTCCTGCTTACTTAAAGCATGAAGTGTTTATTTACCTCGACGATCTTCTGATAGTTTCGGACACGTTTGATCGACATCTGGCGGTTCTAAAGGACATAGCCTTATGTTTAGAGAACGCTGGTCTTACTATCAACGTTAAAAAAAGCAAATTTTGCATGCGAGAGGTAGGGTACTTAGGGCATATTATTGGAAACGGCACCATTGCCATGGATCCCGATAAAATATCGGCAATTATGGAATATCCACCGCCACGGTCCGTTAAACAACTACGCAGATTCCTTGGCATGACTGGGTGGTACCAAAAGTTTATTAAAAACTATGCTTCCCTTGCTACACCCTTAACGGATGCTCTGAAGGGAAAACAAAAGTTCCTATGGTCTGAAGTAGCCAACGAAGCGTTCAATGAGCTAAAGCAGGCGATGATTACTGCACCAGTGTTGCACACACCTGATTTTTCGCGTTCCTTTTATATACACTGTGATGCAAGTCATACTGGTGTTGGCGGCGTGCTGATGCAGTTGACTGATAGTGGGGAGGAAGTTCCGATTTCCTATATGTCGAAGAAACTTAACCCGTGTCAGCGTAACTACTCAGTAACCGAAAAGGAATGTCTGGCAGCTATTTTGTGCATCCAGAAATTCCGTGCTTATGTCGAAGGACAGTCGTTCACGGTCATAACCGATCACGCGTCCTTAAAGTGGCTTATGTCCCAATCGGACCTTAGTAGTCGATTGGCTAGGTGGGCCTTGAAACTACAAGGATATGATTTTCAGATTCAACATCGAAAAGGCCAACAGAATATTGTGCCTGATGCTCTGTCCCGTGTCTTCACTGAGGATCTTTCCGCACTTGACCATGGCATGGGTGTTGACTTGCAGTTGCCTCAATTTCACTCACAAGAGTATCAAACTCTTAAAGAAGAGGTCCAACGGAGCTTGTCTACTTCTTCCGAAATTAAAGTTATTGATGGGTTTATTTTTCGACGAGCCGAACATGCGTCAAAAGAACAATTAGCGGATGACACTATTTGGAAGCTGTGGATTCCTACGGAACTCGTTCCTGTCGTTTTGCAATGGGCACATACAGATAATTTAGCGGCACATGGCGGGATTAATAAAACATTAGAACGTATCCGTCGAAATTATTTCTGGCCGAACTTAGTGGCAGATGTGAGAAGGTACGTGAATCAGTGCGAAATTTGTAAAAGCACGAAACATCCGAACCAAACTCTCAGGCCACCATTATCTAAAACAAAAGAGAGCCATAGGTTTTTTCAAAAACTTTATGTGGATTACCTGGGACCATATCCACGCTCTAAAACCGGTAATATTGGTATTTTTATTGTCCTCGACCACTTCACCAAATTCCCGTTCCTAAAAGCCGTGAAAAAGTTTTCCGTCGATGCAATTTTGCCATATATAGAGGAGGAGCTGTTTCATTGTTTTGGGATACCGGAAACGGTTGTTTCGGACAATGGGGTACAATTTAAATCGCATGCCTTTAATACTTTATTACAAAAATATGGCGTTCATCATGCCTACACGGCATCTTATGCTCCTCAAGGAAATGCCTCCGAACGGGTGAATAGATCGGTGCTAGCCGCCATCAAGGCGTACATAAGCCCAGACCAAGATAATTGGGATGCAAATCTAAGTCAGATTTGTTGCGCACTTCGATCAAGCCATCACACGGCGGTGAATAATACTCCTTATCGTTTGGTGTTTGGGCAGCATATGCTGACCAACGGTTCTCAATATGAGTTGTTACGGCGATTGAACTGTTTAGAAGATCGGTCGATATCTTTTAATCGGGAAGATTCCACGAATATCATGCGAGATCAGGCTGCACGTAGTATGCAAAAGCAGCATACGCGCAACGAAAGAGCATATAACATGCGCAGTCGAGAGATAACGTTCGTGGAAGGTCAAGAAATTTTCCGTCGAAATTTTCAGCAAAGTAATTTTGCAAAAGGTTTCTGTGCCAAATTAGCTCCATCGTTCATAAAAGCTCGCATAAGAAAGAAGCTTGGATCCGCCTATTATGAAGTCGAGGACATGAAAGGAAATTTTATTGGGAAATTTCACGCCAAGGATCTTAAGCAGTAACAACCAGCTCCAAGCGTGTATCATCCTTGTTGACTCCACCAAGTCTGATTTTAGCCGGGGGGAGTTGAAGTGGCGCTGGTCACTGGTTGTTTTCGGTTTTTTTTTTGGTTTCTTGTAATTCCAGCATTTGAACATAACGTTCCATGGTACTCCCCTTTAAGTAGGCACCATTTAGGTACCCCCCTTTAAGTAGGCACCGTTTAGGCATTGACACCTTGACCGAGCTTTTGGGGCTCAGCTGAGCGCAATCAGAATGCATCAGTGGGTAGTGTTTGCTTCGTTAAGTAGATCGATCTATCGGGTAACATGTGTCGGTTCGTTCTTTTTCACTGGAGCTGCCGAAGAACACAGACGTGTTTGCTATTTTTGTCCACTGGTGCCAACCACGAGGAGGATTTTCATTATTATTAAATATAATAATATTTAATATATCCCAGCAATATTAAGTGAGTATTGCAGAAAAACAAGCCTATAACAAAATTCTAATTGGTGAATTTTACCCATTGATTAAGATTGCCGATATTTTGGACGATTAAGGTAACCTCGTGGAGTGGCTGGAAAAACAAAAAACAAAAGGTTCTCTGGATAACTGGTGCCAGATTCAGGTAAATTGGGAAGAATAAATAATTCTCTTGCAGAATCTAATAAATAATATATTTATTCAGATTCTGGCACCTTATGCTACCCAAAGTTTGGAGCACCTCATTCTTCGAGCGTCCAGGAGAGCCCTAGAGTGGCCTGATGGGAAACGCATGAAAACTAAAATATCACAGTGATTGCCCTAAACAATTTAATGAAAACTAAAATATCACAGTGAATGCCCTAAACAATTGAATGAAAACTAAAATATCACAGTGAATGCCCTAAATAATAATAAGTTAATGGAAACTAAAATATCACAGTGATAGCCTAAATAAGATAATGAAAACTAAAATATCACAGTGATTGCCCTACCTAAGTTAATGAAAACTAAAATATCACAGTGATTGCCCTAAATAAGTAAATGAAAGCTAAAATATCACAGTGATTGCCTTAAATAAGTTAATGAAAATTAAAATAGCACAGTGATTGCCTTAAATAAGATAAGGAAAACTATAATATCACAGTGATCGCTTTAAAAAGCGCTAAAAAACCATAATATCACCGTGATTGCCTGAAATAAGTTAATGGAAATTATACTATCACAGTGATTGCTGTAAAGAAGATTATACAAACTATAAGATCACAGTGATTATCCTAACTAAAATATTTGTTAGTAATTCTAAATTAAAAGCTCTAAAAATTAGTTGTTAAATAATAGAGTCAATGGTGCGAATAAATACATCTATATAAATATCGCGAGTTGCCAATAATTTTTGTTTTCATTTTTTTTCTCTGCCTATCTGCAAATGACCATAAAAAGGTAATTCTAACGAAAAACAAGTGACCTAAACAAATACACAGAAAAAAAAAATCATTAGTGACAAACGAAATAAACTAAAATGCAAACAGCTATACCCACACACATCAAATTACACCACACCACGGAAGATCTTTCGTCGATGGAAAACAACAAACTGTGAGTGATTCTTATTAATTATTGTTTGGCTATTTTTCCCTTTATTTTGTTTTTCGTTTTTGTTAATTTTGGGAGTTACTGCTCTTCAAGCCTGTACTCTTTTGAATTTTAATTTGGCTATTATGTAACTTAGTTTATTATTTTTGATTTTAATCGAATTTTCAATTTAATTTACTCATGTTTGAGTTTAATTAATTATTTTTGAGTTTGATTTTTCTTTAAATTCCTTATGTTTTGTATTATCATTTTGAATTCAGATAATTTGCCCTTCTTTGGTTTTGCATGATTTTCAATTTTTATTTACAGCTACTATTTATGTAATGCAATCTGATAATTTATGTATTATGACTGAGCCTATATATATATATATGTATCTATTCGCAACCAATGACAAACCAATGACAAATGAATGAACAAATAAATAAATAAGATACCGCCTTGTAATAAATGAAAATTAAGAAATTAGTACTAAGATACCCTCTTACCCTTAACTAGAAATCGAAAGAAAAAGTATACATTACATAAAGATTATGTTAAAGAGATGGTTAGGAAAGGCATTAATATTTTAAGGAATAAATTGTTTTAAAATGAATTTAGCTTAAATAACTATTGTTTCGGGAGTCATGAAGGATGGATATGAGGCAACTATGCATTGAAAAATAGTGGTCTAAAGGGATCGCCGATATTTATATCGCGCAACGCAGGCGATCATGGAAGGGTGGGGTAACAGCCGCTTCAGTAAGCGAGGCGCGCTCAGAAGGCTGCTATAAAATTTTATTACTTCCGAACTACTGCTCTCTTTCTCTTCCCCTTCGGTCGTGGAGCTTCGTTTCTCTCCGACCGAGTATGTTCCCGATTTCTGGTTCTGTCTTGCGATCGTCGTAAGGCAATACAGCACGCGATTTTTTTTTATTTATGTTATTATTGGTTTGAGCCTGAGTTGACACGGTTATGGTTCATTTACCCACCCCATTGCCGACACACATGAGGCGGAGACCAGCGCGTGCTTACGTACCGTCAACTAAATAATATCTGCTCACTTTGTCATACGTTGTATGCTACATAGATTCGCCTAGAGAAGGCCTTTCGCGATCTCGATACTCGTGTAAGCTATCGAGTTCGATCACACTATTGTAAGCTGCTGAGAGTTGCCACAATTCATTTTAATTAAAAAGATAAGAAATAAAAATCAAATTGAAATTGCTCATAAACCGAGATCATTTTTATAATATATTGGTAAATATATATGATCTACACTGCAATACCTACCAGTTTATATAAATATATATACATATGTATATGAATTCACTTGTTTAGAAAATGTTTTAGACTTATTAGCAAAATGTATAAAATACACAAGAATCTCCTCATCAGACACACTTGCAGTCGATCAACTCGTAAAAACTTCAAGATTAATAGCGACATGCTTCGAAAAGCCGATAGCTAGCTCGTTTTATAAGGAATTTCAATTTGATTTTTATTTCTGATTTTTATAATAAAAATCAATTCATTACTCTTACTTTTTCATTTTTATTTTAAAAATCAAATATACATGTGAAAAATTGATTTTCATATTTAAAAATCAAATATAAATATTAAAAAAACAAATTTTAAATTAAAAATTAGAAAAAAACCAGTAAGAAAAGCAACAGTCGCGCAGCACGCGACAGTGGGATACCCTTCGACCTATGTTCCTATGTATGTAGACATATACATATGCACATACTTTGAAATTATTCTCGACAGATGGCGCTCGCGCTTCGCGCTCGCCCGTCTCCCTTGTTAGCTGACACAAGCATTTGGTTTTATGCTCATACTTTCTTAAATAACTTCTGTGTTTATTGACCGATCGGATTACAATTTCGAGAAAGCGTAGATATTTTATTCAGTTTTTTATATGTTAAAGTCAGAAAGTTGTATCTTTTATACAGCGCTTATAAATTGAGTTCAAAAATCAAATTATTAATTTGCGGGGGCGGTGGGCGTGGCATCCAACATTTGAAATAAACTTGATCTGCGCCGGCTACACAGAAATGTTCATGCCAAATTTGGTAACTCTAGCTCTTATAATAGCTGAGATCTGTGTGTTCATCTGGTCATCCGGACATCCGGACAGACAGACAGACATGGCTCAATCGACTCGGCTTGTGATCCTGAGCAAGAATATATATACTTAATGGGGTCTGCCACGCCTCCTTCTGCCTGTTACATACATTTGCAAAAAGTTAGTATACCCTTTTTTGACCATTTTCAATGGTCGAAGGGTATAATTAATTTATTGATTTGCGGGGGCGGTGGGCGTGGCACCCAATATTTAAAATAAACTTCATCTGCGCCTGGTACACAGAAACCTTCCTGCCAAATTTGGTGTCTCTAGCTCTTATAATAGCTGAGATCTGTGTGTTCATCTGGTCATCCATACATCCGGACATCCGGACAGACAGACAGACATGGCTCAATCGACTCGGCTAGTAATCCTGAGCAAGAATATATATACTTTGTGGGGTCTCCCATGCCTCCTTCTGCCTGTTACTTACATTTGCACAAAGTTAGTATACCCTTTTTTGACCATTTTCAATGGTCGAAGGGTATAAAAATTGGAAAAAAAAAGGTTAACGCGGTTTTTGTGTTCGCCGATAAAAACTAGCACGCTACGATTTTTCCCACATTTTTAAAAGACATTTTAGAGCTTTAATTTCTTAAATCTCTTAATTATTATTTACGGTCCCTGGTTCCGAGTTTTTAGCCTCTATTATTATCCTGATTATTTTTTGCTTACTATATTTTCTAGAAAAATAGTTATCTTTGCTTTTTTCTCTCAAATTTTTTTTTTGTATTTGATATTTAACAATTTTTCCAATTACTAATATGGATAAAGTAGTGGTAACTAAGGTTTTAGTTCTCGATACAAATCCGGCCAGCTTCGCCTCTCCATACAAGTTCAAGGTGGAATACACATGCTACAGCCATTTGGAGCATAAAGGTTGTGTATGTTGGTTGCTCTTTGGACGACGAATATATCCAGGATTAAGACACTATCTATATTCGACCTGTTACTGAAGGATGTCATGTAAATGTCAAATGTGAAAATCATGACAAATTGATTCGTCATATTGACACTCGTGAAACCCACTTTGCACAGTCTGTAATCAACGTGGGACGATGAATGAAAACTTAAAATTTGTTGTATTTGACAAGCCAATTTTTCAAGATTTCGTTTTGGACACTTATTTTGAAGCTGCAGTCTGCCACAACGCGAGCGACGCGGGGGAAGCTACAGGAGAAAGGAGGAGCTGCTTTTTTTCAGACAAAACAAACGGGAGCCGGAATGACGCAAGTGTGAGGAATGTGGTATGCACATATATTAAAACATAACAACAATTATATTGTAGCACTTTGTTGCAATATAAATATATATATACAGTCTGCCCAAGTGTATGTCTTGAAGGCCAACAAACATAAGTGCATAGTCATCATTCTCACGCTGGCTATGCGGTGACCGCTTACTATGTATGTACATAGCATTCTTCCTCTCCCAACGTCGTCGCTTGGCGACAATACATATATGTATACATAAGATATGCATATAAGCGCGGAGACGCTGCAAGCTACGCTGGCAGCGCTGCTCCTCGATTTAGGCAAAGAAAGCTTTTGTATGTAGACTTAAGACACACTCGATTCTTAACATCTAATGGGAGGGCTTCCCTGCTCCACACCTATATAACCCGATATAAATAAAGTTCGACATTGACACAAGTCCATTGTCAATAAAGCCAAATTAAACAGTGTATATCTATTGGGCAGACCTCGACATTACATGGCGACCGTGAGGCAGGAGCCTGAACAAACTGGTGGAAACTGCAAAATTTGACCAACAGACTGAGTGAGTAGAGTGTGTGTGTGCGATGGGAAAAAACCGCGGCGGAGTAAACCATAAGGTGAAAAAAAGAATTTCGCATTTAAAGTGGCTACTATTCACCAAAACTCCAGCGCCCGCATGGTCGACAGCTCAAAATTTACAAACTGAGCTAGACCACTTAACAAATTTTATTAAAGAAACAATCCCCAACACCACCACTCACTCAGCAATAATACCAATAATTACCAAATCTGATAAAGTTTCAACACCACCACAGAAAGCCAGCCCGCCGGTATTCGAGAAAAAGTGCCCACAAGACTGCGAGGGACCATTATACAGTGCATTTTGCGAACATACCTGCAAACACTGTGTCCCCCCCGAGAAATAGAGCAGGAGAGAAGAAATTTAACTCGATAGTCAACCAAATTGGTTAGTCTCTAAATATTAAGACAATTAAAATAATAAGCGAAATAGATATAGTTATGTAGGTAGTAACAATTAATGCAAATGGAATGGAAAAAACTCATTTCCGAAATTACAAAATTACGGAGTGAATTCGCTAAATCTTTCAAGTGCTTAAATAAAAGCAGCACCGATATCGAATAAGACCATAACTAAGCATGCCAACATTTTGGTAGAAAATTATAATAAAGTAACAAAACTAGTTAACAATAGTAACTCCAAATTAGATTCATTACAGAACTTGCAAGTTTCTGACGTTGTCAAACGTCTGCGAGAAAACCTACTGTACATATTGGACAGGCATAAATTATTTATCTATTGTATGTCATCAATGAGTATTCTGGCTACATTTGATGAATCAATACTGATTGCCGATAACCTTTCGGAAAATACTGATTCTTTAGATATGATGGAAACAGAGAAACCGAGCACTATGGCACAATCAGCCGCCGCTTCTCGGGAATATGTGCGACAAATTTCGTCCACAATACCATAGTTTGACGGCAAGAAAGTAAATTTAAATAGATTTCTCACGGCACTCCGATTAACAGATCTCACGAAAGGAGATCAGTAGATGTTAGCCGTTGAAGTCATTAAGACAAAAATAATTGGCCCTTTGTCATACAAAGTTGAAAATGAAAGGACCATTATTGGAATCATAAGTGTATTAAAGGCCTCAGTTAAAGGCGAATCACCTGATGTCATTAAGGCAAAATTGCTAAATACACAACAACGTGGTAAAACTGCAGCGCAGTATACCACAGAAATTTAAAATTACGTAGGTCGCTTGAGGGCAGCCTACATAGATGACGGACTAGATTCAAACAATGCCACAAAAGAAGCGATCTCTGCAATGACAAAAATTGTGAGCACGAAAGCTCAAGACCATTTTAGAAGCAGGAAATTTCAACACGATGAATGGCGTGATTGAAAAATACATACACTCCTGTACGGAAATGAAAAGCAATTCGAATAGTGTGTTATTCTATAACAATAGAGGACACTTTCGAGGTAATAATAACCGAGAAATTACCAAAACAGAGATAATGGCCGAGGTAATTATAACAACTATAACAATAATTATAGAGGCCGAGGTGGTTACCGCGGAAAATAGAGAAAATATGCGGCGGTAACCAGAATAATAACAGAGGTGGAGGCTACAATTGGAAAAACCAAAGTCAAAACCAAACTTCTAATGAAAACAACAATAATGTCCGAAATATACAGTCGGAAAACCAGAAAGCCCCCTTGAGCAACAGCCAGCAATAAAAATATATAAAATCAATCTCAATTTAAGTATTTTTATAAAGTTAAAAAATATGAGTACCAATTCAATGGTAACTCTATTAATAGATACAGGTGCAGAAATTTCACTGCTTAAATGCAATAATAATAATTTAAATAATTTAAACTCAAGAGATACAACAAATATATCAGAAAAAATAATTACATAGCCGATGCTCTTTCCCGAATAACTATCGGAGAGCTAAAAGAAATGAATAGACATATACTGAAGGTCGAGAGCAGGCTTCAGTAAGACAGAAAAAATTCCTGCGCAGGAGAAAAATTGCAAGAACCAGAAGTAAATAAAGAAAAAATAGAAATGCCCAATATCTATCAGGTAATCAATAACATTGATGCCAAGAAATATATTGTTCTCAAAATAGACAAACATAAGTATTTGTTAAAAAGAGGCAAAAAGATTATAACACGTTTCGATATGACTAATTTTTATTCTAATGAAAAAATCGATTTAGATCAGTTTTTCAAAGGGCTTAATGAAGCAGAGAATAAAAAGGTGATTCAAACGCAATTGTCACCAAGTGAACAAATCTTCGAGTTTGCCACTATTAAGAATTTTAAAGAAAAGGGCAATAAAATATAAAAAAATTTAAAAATAGCGCTATTAAACAAGGTGACTAAGATAGATAAAGATGATAAGGTTCAAATAGAAGCAATACTGTCTAAATATCATGACGATCAGTCAGAAGGAGGCCACTCAGGAATTTCTAGAACCCTGAGGAAAATAAAAAACTTTTTATTGGCCACAAATGACAAAGGCAATAAGTAAATATGTCAAGACATGTTTAAAATGCCAACAGGCTAAAACGTTGAAACATACGGAAATGCCAATGACGATAACAGAAACGCCAGCAACAGCATTTGATATAGTTCTGATAGATACCATTGGTCCACTTCCAAGATCAGAAGATGGAAATGAGTATGCTGTCACTATCATTTGTGATTTAACAAAATATTTGGTAACGGTACCCAACCCAAATAAAAGCGCAAAACCAGTTGCTAAGGCTATATTTGAACATTTTTATTCTTAAGTACGGTCCAATGAAAACAATCATTACGGACATGGGAACGGAATACAAAAATCAAATCATAGACGATCTGTGCAAATATATGAAGATAAAAAACATTACTTCAACAGCACACCATCATCAGACTTTAGGAACAATAGAACGAAGTCACAGAACATTCAACGAGTATATTCGCTCGTATATCTGTTGACAAAACTGATTGAGATGTTTGGATACAATATTTTACTTATTGTTTCAACACAACACCATCAGTAGTTCATGAATATTGTCCATATGAACTAGTATTTGGAAGATTACCAAGACAGTTCACAGATTTCACCAAAATAGACAGAATAGATCCCATTTATAACATGGATGACTATTTGAAAGAAGTAAAGATTAGATTAGAGTAAGCTTATAAAAGAGCTAGGAATATGTTAGAAAAGGCAAAAGCCTATAGAAAAACCAGTAAGAAAAGCAACAGTCGCGCGGCACGCGACAGTGGGATACCCTTCGACCTACGTTCCTATGTATGTACACATACATATGCATATGCACATGATTTGAAATTATTCTCGATAGATGGCGCTCGAGCTTCGCGCTCGCCTGCCTCTCTTGTTAGTAGACACAAGCAGTTGGTTTTGTGGTCATACTTTCTTGAATAACTTTTGTGTTTATTGTCCGATCGGATTGGAATTCAGTGAATAAGTAGATAAACCTATCAGCTAAGTATATGTTAAAGTCAGAAAGTTTTATCTTTAATACAATGCTTACAAATTGAGTTCAAAAAAATAGAAAAAACCACAGTCGCGCTGCACGCGACAGTGGGATACCCTTCGACCTATGTTCCGGTGTATACAAATGCGTATGCTTTTAAATTATTGCCGACAGATGGCGCTCGCGCTTTGCGCTCGCCCGCCTCCCTTGTTCGCACAAACAAGCCCTTCGTTTTATGCACATACTTTCATAAATAACTTCTGTGTTTATTGTCCGATCGGATTGAAATTTCGAGAATACGTAGATATTTTATTGAGCTTAGTACATTTTAAAGTCAGAAAGTTATATCTTTTATACAGCGCTTACAAATTTAGTTCAAAAACTAAATTATTGATTTGCGGGGGCGGTAGGCGTGGCACCTAACATTTGAAATAAACTTGATCAGCTTATAGTACACAGGAGTCTTTCTACCAAATTTGGTAACTCTAGCTTTTATAATAGCTGAGATCTGTGCGTTCACACAGACAGACGGACAGACGGACAGTCGGACAGACGGACAGACGGACAGACAGACAGACATGGCTCAATCGACTCGGCTTGTGATCCTGAGCAAGAATATATATACTTTATGGGGTCTCCGACGCCTTCTTCGCCGACAACATCAGGACAGACAGACAGACAGGCCAATCGACTCGGCTGGATCCTGAGCAAGAATATATATACTTTATGGGGTCTCCGACGCCCCTTCTGCCTGTTACATACATTTGCACAAAGTTAGTAAACCCTTTTTTGACCATTTTCAATGGTCGAAGGGTATAAAAAAAGAAGAGTTATGAATCATTCATTATAAAAATAAGAAATAACCAGTAAGAAAGCCACAGTCGCGCTGCACGCGACAGTGGGATACCCTTCGACCTACGTTCCTATGTAGTGTAACATATTTAAATGCAAAAAAAGACATGCTTTAAAATGATCCCCGACAGATGGCGCTCGCGTTTTGTGCTCGCCCGCCTCCCTTGTTAGCTGATACAAGCACTTGGTTTTATGCACATACTTCCATAAATAACTTCTGTGTTTATTGTCCGATCGGATTGCAATTTCGAGAATACGTAGATATTTTAATGAGCTTAGTATATGTTAAAGTCAGAAAGTTGTATCTTTTATACAGCGCTTACAAATTAAGTTCAAAAATTAAATTATTGATTTGCGGGGGCGGTGGGCGTGGCACATAACATTTGAAATAAACTTGATCAGCTTATAGTACACAGGAGTCTTCCTGCCAAATTTGGTAACTCTAGCTTTTATAATAGCTGAGATCTGTGCGTTCACACAGACAGACAGACAGTCAGACAGACAGACAGACAGACGGACATGGCTCAATAGACTCGGCTTGTGATCCTGAGCAAGAATATATATCTTTATGGGGTCTCCGACGCCTCCTTCTGCCTGTTACATACATTTGCACAAAGTTAGTATACCCTTTTTTGACCATTTTCAATGGTCGAAGAGTATAAAAAGAGTATCATACTTATTCACCATATCAATCATTTAAACCTAATGATGAAATCAGAATTAGAATTCAAAACCAGGACTTGTATTTACTCCCTCATGAGAGTTTTATCAATTTTCATGGTGTCATTGGGAAAGTTAAAGAAGATAATTCGTTGGAAACTACAAATATTACTACATATTTTCTGGATGAAATACGTTATGAAATAAATGGTGTTGAGATTGATGGAACAAAATTTGTTGGTACATACTACTTCTTCAATTCTTCTTTGAATCAACTGGAAAGTAAGAGACTTTACAATTCTGGATGGACTGGATCTGGAGACTTTACTTCACAAAGTTATTTTGAATATTCAGTTCCGCTAAAAAATTTACTTGGGTTTGCCGAAGATTTTAAGAAAGTTATATTAAACTGTAAACATGATATCTATTTTGATATCTAACCAGTAAGAAAAGCAACAGTCGCGCGGCACGCGACAGTGGGATACCCTTCGACCTACGTTCCTATGTATGTACACATACATATGCATATGCACATGATTTGAAATTATTCTCGATAGATGGCGCTCGAGCTTCGCGCTCGCCTGCCTCTCTTGTTAGTAGACACAAGCAGTTGGTTTTGTGGTCATACTTTCTTGAATAACTTTTGTGTTTATTGTCCGATCGGATTGGAATTCAGTGAATAAGTAGATAAACCTATCAGCTAAGTATATGTTAAAGTCAGAAAGTTTTATCTTTAATACAATGCTTACAAATTGAGTTCAAAAAAAATAGAAAAAACCACAGTCGCGCTGCACGCGACAGTGGGATACCCTTCGACCTATGTTCCGGTGTATACAAATGCGTATGCTTTTAAATTATTGCCGACAGATGGCGCTCGCGCTTTGCGCTCGCCCGCCTCCCTTGTTCGCACAAACAAGCCCTTCGTTTTATGCACATACTTTCATAAATAACTTCTGTGTTTATTGTCCGATCGGATTGAAATTTCGAGAATACGTAGATATTTTATTGAGCTTAGTACATGTTAAAGTCAGAAAGTTATATCTTTTATACAGCGCTTACAAATTTAGTTCAAAAACTAAATTATTGATTTGCGGGGGCGGTAGGCGTGGCACCTAACATTTGAAATAAACTTGATCAGCTTATAGTACACAGGAGTCTTTCTACCAAATTTGGTAACTCTAGCTTTTATAATAGCTGAGATCTGTGCGTTCACACAGACAGACGGACAGACGGACAGTCGGACAGACGGACAGACGGACAGACAGACAGACATGGCTCAATCGACTCGGCTTGTGATCCTGAGCAAGAATATATATACTTTATGGGGTCTCCGACGCCTTCTTCTGCCTGTTACATACATTTGCACAAAGTTAGTAAACCCTTTTTTGACCATTTTCAATGGTCGAAGGGTATAATTAAATTATTGATTTGCAAGGGCGGTGGGCGTGGCACCCAACATTTGAAATAAACTTCATCTGCGCCTGGTACACAGAAACCTTAATGGCAAATTTGGTTACTCTAGCTCTTATAATAGCTGAGATCTGTGTGTTCATCTGGTCATCCATACATCCAGAAATCCGGACATCCGGACAGACATGACAGACGGACAGACGGACAGACAGACAGACATGGCTCAATCGACTCGGCTTGTGATCCTGAGCAAGAATATATATACTTTATGGGGTCTCCGACGCCTCCTTCTGCCTGTTACATACATTTGCACAAAGTTAGTAAACCCTTTTTTGACCATTTTCAATGGTCGAAGGGTATAATCAAAAAGTAAGAGTTATGAATTCATTTTCATTATAAAAATAAGAAATAACCAGTAAGAAAAGCAACAGTCGCGCTGCACGCGACAGTGGGATACCCTTCGACCTATGTTCCGGTGTAGTTTAATTTGTTAAATTCGTACACATATAGATAGGCACATGCTTGAAAATGATTCCCGACAGATGGCGCTCGCCCGCCTCCCTTGTTAGCTGATACAAGCACTTGGTTTTATGCACATACTTCCATTAATAACTTCTGTGTTTATTGTCCGATCGGATTGCAATTTCGAGAATACGTAGATATTTTAATGAGCTTAGTATATGTTAAAGTCAGAAAGTTGTATCTTTTATACAGCGCTTACAAATTAAGTTCAAAAATTAAATTATTTATTTGCGGGGGCGGTGGGCGTGGCACATAACATTTGAAATAAACTTGATCAGCTTATAGTACACAGGAGTCTTCCTGCCAAATTTGGTAACTCTAGCTTTTATAATAGCTGAGATCTGTGCGTTCACACAGACAGACAGACAGTCAGACAGACAGACAGACAGACGGACATGGCTCAATAGACTCGGCTTGTGATGCTGAGCAAGAATATATATACTTTATGGGGTCTCCGACGCCTCCTTCTGCCTGTTACATACATTTGCACAAAGTTAGTATACCCTTTTTTGACCATTTTCAATGGTCGAAGAGTATAAAAAGAGTATCATACTTATTCACCATATCAATCATTTAAACCTAATGATGAAATCAGAATTAGAATTCAAAACCAGGACTTGTATTTACTCCCTCATGAGAGTTTTATCAATTTTCATGGTGTCATTGGGAAAGTTAAAGAAGATAATTCGTTGGAAACTACAAATATTACTACATATTTTCTGGATGAAATACGTTATGAAATAAATGGTGTTGAGATTGATGGAACAAAATTTGTTGGTACATACTACTTCTTCAATTCTTCTTTGAATCAACTGGAAAGTAAGAGACTTTACAATTCTGGATGGACTGGATCTGGAGACTTTACTTCACAAAGTTATTTTGAATATTCAGTTCCGCTAAAAAATTTACTTGGGTTTGCCGAAGATTTTAAGAAAGTTATATTAAACTGTAAACATGATATCTATTTTGATATCTAACCAGTAAGAAAAGCAACAGTCGCGCGGCACGCGACAGTGGGATACCCTTCGACCTACGTTCCTATGTATGTACACATACATATGCATATGCACATGATTTGAAATTATTCTCGATAGATGGCGCTCGAGCTTCGCGCTCGCCTGCCTCTCTTGTTAGTAGACACAAGCAGTTGGTTTTGTGGTCATACTTTCTTGAATAACTTTTGTGTTTATTGTCCGATCGGATTGGAATTCAGTGAATAAGTAGATAAACCTATCAGCTAAGTATATGTTAAAGTCAGAAAGTTT
Source organism: Zaprionus vittiger (assembly GCA_018904025.1). Taxonomy (NCBI): domain Eukaryota; kingdom Metazoa; phylum Arthropoda; class Insecta; order Diptera; family Drosophilidae; genus Zaprionus; species Zaprionus vittiger. The sequence continues at coordinate 1,246 of JAEIFQ010000105.1, read as the reverse complement.
TATCTTTAATACAATGCTTACAAATTGAGTTCAAAAAAATAGAAAAAACCCAAGTCGCGCTGCACGCGACAGGGGTGCCCAACCTTCGACCTATGTTCCGGTGTATACAAATGCGTATGCTTTTAAATTATTGCCGACAGATGGCGCTCGCGCTTTGCGCTCGCCCGCCTCCCTTGTTCGCACAAACAAGCCCTTCGTTTTATGCACATACTTTCATAAATAACTTCTGTGTTTATTGTCCGATCGGATTGAAATTTCGAGAATACGTAGATATTTTATTGAGCTTAGTACATTTTAAAGTCAGAAAGTTATATCTTTTATACAGCGCTTACAAATTTAGTTCAAAAACTAAATTATTGATTTGCAGGGGCGGTAGGCGTGGCACCTAACATTTGAAATAAACTTGATCAGCTTATAGTACACAGGAGTCTTTCTACCAAATTTGGTAAACTCTAGCTTTTATAATAGCTGAGATCTGTGCGTTCACACAGACAGACGGACAGACGGACAGTCGGACAGACGGACAGACGGACAGACAGACAGACATGGCTCAATCGACTCGGCTTGTGATCCTGAGCAAGAATATATATACTTTATGGGGTCTCCGACGCCTACTTCTGCCTGTTACATACATTTGCACAAAGTTAGTATACCCTTTTTTGACCATTTTCAATGGTCGAAGGGTATAATTAAATTATTGATTTGCAAGGGCGGTGGGCGTGGCACCCAACATTTGAAATAAACTTCATCTGCGCCTGGTACACAGAAACCTTAATGGCAAATTTGGTTACTCTAGCTCTTATAATAGCTGAGATCTGTGTGTTCATCTGGTCATCCATACATCCAGAAATCCGGACATCCGGACAGACATGACAGACATGGCTCAATCGACTCGGCTAGTGATCCTGAGCAAGAATATATATACTTTATGGGGTCTGCCACGCCTCCTTCTGCGTGTTACATACATTTGCACAAAGTTAGTATACCCTTTTTTGACCATTTTCAATGGTCGAAGGGTATAAAAATCAAATTGAAATTGCTCATAAACCGAGATCATTTTTATAATATATTGGTAAATATATATGATCTACACTGCAATACCTACCAGTTTATATAAATATATATATGTTTATGAATTCACTTGTTTAGACAATGTTTAAGACTTATTAGCGACCTAAGTTTAAGGGCAAAATATATAAAATACACAAGAACCTCCTCATCAGACACATTTGCAGTGGATCAACTC